>WBMY01001923.1:230804-248359 GCA_013397315.1 Donacobius atricapilla
GACTTTCCCTCTCAATGAAAAGTGATTTTTTAAAAAAAGAAGAAAAAACCCCTTGCTTTTAACTTCCTTTAGGGGGTATTGCAGCCTTATTTTTACTGTCATTTCCTGAAGGCCTTCAGCTATTTTCCACAAAGGCATTTTAGAAAAGTAGTAAAAGGTAGTCTTGTCTGCTTTTGTCACATTTATGACTTTACTTGTTGTTTGATTTCTTTTTTAACCTTTTGCATTATGGCTTTTGTTTTAGCTTGTGACAAGGCAGAAAGGGGAAAAAGAGATAAGAGGTTGAGTTGCAACTCTTCTGAGCATTGTGAGACAAACTTAATGCATGAGGGTGTTATTAAGACTACATTTGGATTGACTAATGCTTTTCTATCTGTAGTATGCCAAAAGAATTCAGCGGAAAATTAAGTAAAACTGGTGATCTTTCACTCAATGTTTTCAGGTGGGAAATAACGCACAAGACAAAATTGTAGTTTATAATTTACCTGACCATAACAGAAACATAGAAACCAAAATATGGATTATGAACAGAACACAGAATGTTTCACTACATTTAGTTTTTTTTATTTTTAGGTAATGAGAGAATGCTAGAAATATTATTTCAGTTTCTTTTTGATAGAACTGTAATAACAAAATTACTACTATTTTTCACAGAGATGTCCATTCCACAAACGATTTATGCACATTAAATTTCTCTTCTTAAGGAGAATAAGACAAATTCAAACTCCCTCCCACTTCCCTTTTCAGTCAGGGACACAAAGATAAAGTTAATTTCTAATGAAAGTACTGACAGGTGGTATTTCTTTATTTTTGCATTGTCTGTAGCAGAATAATAAATAACTCCATTACTTAGTATATTGTACCGTGTTATTAAAGTTGTAATTTCCTTGTGAATTCTAAATCTATGTATTGAATTGGACTTTCAAGTACTGCTTACCCCTGAGTAATAAAACAGGAGTCAACAAGGTAGAATAAAACTCAGTTTTCTTTCTGACTAGATTCAAATTTAGAGACTAAACAGTGTAGTGGTTTCACGTTCGCCAAATTCTGTTTGTTAAAATTAGTGTAGTGGTCTAAATATTTTTTTTTCCCACTGTGGAATAGAATTATGAGAAAAGGCAAAATAGACTGAAAGATAAAACCAGTTAGATTTATTAACACACACCAAAAGGAAAAAACATGAAACCTTTCAAAGCACTCCCCTCCCCCCTACCAACAGTACATTTTCCCACAAACAATGTAAAGAGACAGAAAATCAGAACTCTAGGTCAGTACCACTTGTAAAATAGTCTTTCTTTCAATCTTTGAGAGATAGAAATCTCTCCTAATTTGTTTTGGTAACTTTCCACAAGAGAAACAGTCTGCTTGTGGCTTCTAATTCCTACAAAAACAGCCCACCTGGGACTTTTGCTGTTGTGGAACCTCCTAATCACGTAGCCTTTTCCATTACTACATATAGGCCATGACTACTACTGGGGTTTCACCATTTAAAGATGCACAACTCCACAAACAAAGGATTTCTCATCTAAAGGAAACTGGTATCTTCTCACTTCTTCACTGGTGCCAAAGGCTTCTTCTCATCTCTGTTCAAATATCTCATAGGATCACCAGATTACAGTTTCTAATTCAATATCCACTCAGTAAATCACAGATACCTTTGCTTAAATCCACAACATCATCTCCCCAATTCATACGATTAAAAGGAAATACTCTAGCACATTCATATTACAGTTTGTTACCACAAATCAAAGGAGATTTACAGCCTAGAACTAAGGCAGCTTGTCATCTCTTCCACTTAATAAATCATTCTTCCTTTACTGACCCTGATATCTCCATATTGTCCCTTTNTAATGTTACCTTGGTGGCTACCAGAAGAAGAGGAAGGCCTCTAGCAGAGTCTCAGCTTTATATGGGCATTACCAAAAGTCGCATCCGTTTTCTCAGTGGTCAAACCACATGCCAATAGCCAAGAATTGGTCTCTGACAGGTCTCTGCGCCCCTCTAAAACAATTCCAAGGTNTGGCTGCGGCGGTGGTGATGGGTTCTCCGCCCGGCCAGGCAGCTGCAAGAGTCTGGAATCCACGCGGTGGGAGAAGGGGCAGGAGCTGCGGCCGGGCTGCCCCGCATGGCCGGGCCTCTGCTCCCCGCCACCCCTCGTCCTGTGGGGCGGCTCCGGCCCAGCCTGGGCTCCGCGCCGCCTCGGGCCGGGGAAGCCGGGGCACACCGCCCTCGGCCCGGCNATAAACCCATAACAAACAGAATACCTTAAATCAGAGATTTGAACCTTATACATGATCTTCAATGAACAGTTTCAGCACATTTTAATAATACTTCTTTAATCAATTACAGTTAATGAAAAAGTTTCTTTATCTAATTTCCAAATTCAACTAAATGCACATGTAAAATTATTTATTACATCCTTCGGCATAGCAAACAATAAACTTCAGTGATATTCTAAGGTGAATTGATTTCCCCTATTTGTAATATATCTCTTATTTCTTTCCAAAATAAAAGAATTCCATTATATAATTTCAAATTGTAAAACTTTAGCCTTTCTTTTATCATTATGTTCCGTAGGTTTTTTTGATAAAATTATTCTTTGCCTCAAATAAGTATAAAATATGAACCTTTCAACAGACAGGTTCACAATACAATTTTGTGGGCAAATTTATCAAGAGGAAATAGAATCACATGTACACAAATCAGAGGTCCATTCAGCCTGGCCTTTAACACCGTCAGGGCTGAGGCATCCACAACTTCTCTAAGCAACCTGTTCTAGGGCCTCACCATCCTCACAGTAAATATTTTTCTTAATATCTAGTCTAAAACTACTCTCTTTAAATTCAACCCATCCACCCTTATCCTGTCACTTCATGTTCTTGTAAATAGTCATCTTGCTCCATCTTTCCTGTAAGTTCCCTTTCAGGTACTGGAAAGCTGCAATTAGGTCAATGTTGCAGGATGTTCACAGCTACAGGAGGGCTTATCTGTTCTGCCTGTCACCTGGTGCGGTAGCTCAGGGTATATTCCCCCTCACAGAAATTTGCTAATTGGTGAAATATCTCAAGCCAGACGCCTGTCTACTAGTGAGTTATTTCTGGTACCATGGAGGTGGCATTCCCAGCTGACAATAAACATCTTGCCTTGAGAGCAAGATTGAAGGTAGATGAGCTTGAATTTCTGACTAACACTTCACTTTACAAACTGTAAAAGATACACAAAACTTTCACAAGCAGAAGTCTTCTGCTCATTCCCTGGCAATGTGTGGGGCTTTACCCCAAAGTCAGGATGCCACATTGTGGTTACAGTCTCAGGAGCTGAGTGAAAAGAATCTGTGTACCTCATCATCAGTTCGGTGGTAAGTTACATTGCCTCCCAATCTATATTATTTCTTTGCTAGCTATGATATAGGTACCTTTATGTTGTGCACTGTTTTATGTAATCTACTAGTTGTTTTTTGTTTTAACCGGTGTGGTAAGTAATTCTGTTTAAGGCCATTTGTCTGTTAATCTCTTGCCTGTTCATTAAATAACTCAACATATAACAGACCTTATTGACCATTCTTAAGAACTCATGAGCCAAAGTGGTTTAGGAGCAGGTCATCTGAATAAAGTTACTGCCAAAAATCTGAACCTAAGGCAGGGCTTGTCTAACACCTTCAGTCAATCCGTAACAGTCACTCTGAAGCCTTCCTTTTTCCAGGCTAAACAATCTGAATTCTGTCAGGCTTTCCTCATAGGAGAGGTGCTCCATCCCTCTGATCAATTTTGTGGCTCCAGCCTTTCACCAGTTTTGTTGCCCTTCTCTGGACACATTCCAACACCTCAGTGTTCTTGAGAGGAGCTCAAATCTGAACACAGGATTCAGGATGTGGCCTAACCAGTGTCAAGATTAAGGGGATGATCACTGTCTTGGTCCTGCTGGCCACACTATGCCAATACAAGATAAGATGCTGTTCACCTTATTGGCCACCTCGGCATATATGTTCTTCCCACGAATTATACTTCTCATCTGTTTCAGGAGGACTAAATCTCTTAACCAGGTGGAGAAATCGTTCAGTCTGTCTTAGCAGAGTATGACAGCATAAGCTGGCAGTAAGTAATTTCTGTGAGAAAGAATTTCAAGACAGAAAGAGACTGAAGAAAAAATGACAGAAGAATGTTAATAAACAAAGTCTACTAATTAAAGTCTTGAGTTAGCCATAGTGCGTACCATAAC
This sequence comes from Donacobius atricapilla, assembly GCA_013397315.1. Taxonomy (NCBI): domain Eukaryota; kingdom Metazoa; phylum Chordata; class Aves; order Passeriformes; family Mimidae; genus Donacobius; species Donacobius atricapilla. Next base: position 235,023 of record WBMY01001923.1, read on the forward strand.
TAGTCCCTTTTTCCTAAGACTGATAATACTATCTGATGTCGTTTTCAGTATGTAAAACAAACAAATCAAAACCAAAGCAAGACCAAGGGAAAAAAAAAAAACAAAACAAAAAACCCAAACAAACAAAAGAAAGAACCAAGGGGAAAATCTCATCAACCAAAGAGGAAACATCTTAAGAAGCAAGGCTTACAATTCAGATGTTCTTGTTTGTAGATGAACGAATTAACCAAAAAATAAAAACATACACACATATATTCATTCTCTTTCTGGATCTATGGGGTTTCTACAGCAGAACAATGCATAAGATGCTTTATTTTGTGTCTATACAAATTAGGTCATGACCCATTCTGATTCCCTAATGATAGAAAAAGCACAAAACAGCTTTTACTTTCTGTCAGATCTGCAAGTGTTTTAATATACTATGAAAAGTAAAAGCTTAATTAACACACAGTAATTGCAAGGCTTTGAGACTATCTACAGTTCTTGATAAATTCCTTCTGCTGGAAATACTTGTATTTTTATTTTGGTTTATTGCTAACCCTATGCCACAGGTCTCTTCTGCATAACAGGTAGAAATTATGGGTTGTTGTTGTGTGCTGTCAAAGCTTTAGCAACCTGTTCACCTGAGACTACTCTGGGGGATCAGTAGCTACGACAAATTAGAACAATGTAGTTTATTTATCAGAGCTTGTTCTGAATCATATGTATAGCAAACAAAATGAATAATAACATGCACATTGAAACTTTGGGCTTTGAATTTTATAAATTTTTTAGAAGGTCTCCGCAGAATCAAATTCCTTTTTTTCACACATTGCAAATTATGGCCATGTGGCATGGCCTCATGAACAGAAAAAGGGATAAAACTACTTTTTTGCCAGTGTTCCGGACAATAGCTACAATAGGATTTGATTATTGTTGTTGTTGCTGTTGTTGTTTTGTTCAGCATTAGCTTAAGCTTCATGGTAGTAGGTAGTAAACAGAGTAAAGACTGAATTATACAGGTGTGCTAATTAGGAGCTGTTAGGCAGTAGGTTTGAACAGATGCTGTTTTTGCAATTCACTCTGGCAGATACAGGTGTGGAAAGGGTGGTTGCAGATAACAGGTATTCATTTTCTGTAACTACATGAGATATATGCTATGTTCTATTTCTGCCCTATCCTGTCATCTTACTACAGTAATTTGCATTCCTGACTACATTTTGTGCTAAAAATAGCAAGTCCCAGGACAGACAAAGCCTGTAGAGACTTGACAATTGGTTAGATCTGATTATTATATTAAAATGCTAAAATTCACCTCATTACACAGTGTACTTGCCTCAATTATTTATTCCATTAACCTGAGGCTAAAGATGCTGCATATGATACCAACTTTTCTAGAGGCTAATCTCAATGGATCTTTGTCAAGGTTAAAGGCTTGTCACAGTATAGACTGCAGAATTGCTGCTACTATCAAAGCCTGACACATTTTTTCCTTTTTAAAAATGAAATTTAAGCTTCAGAATGCACTGTTTAGAGGCAATGTCTCTACGATGTGTTCTGTTACAATGTTGAGTATTTTTAAATGATCATATTATGAAGTCACCATATAGGACGATTTAGACAGTGGAGCTGGAAAACTAGTGAGAATGTTCTGAGGGGTTGTGAGGTGCTGATGTTACCCCGTTGTTATTTTGTCAAAATTCAGTTTGCCTGTTTATGTGAGAACTTTGACTCGGGATTCACACACCTCATTGTGCCTTTTTTCCATTTTTCAACCCTACTTTCACCATCCTAGAACCTTTGTTTCCTTGCAGCTGTCTCCTACCAGATAAGCATCCTACTGTGAAGACTTTTTCCTCACAGGTCCCAGTCTTGCCAGTTTTGCCTCCAATTTTGGTATTTCTGGTCTACCTGGGGAATGTCAGCCTGATATTTTATTACTGACAAGGCTGCCGAACAATGTTGGCCTTGCATGGCTCTGCTTCCTGAGGCTCCTCTCCAGTTTTCTATGAATTTGGAGCCTGTCTCCCTTAAAATCTCCCCTCTTCCTGCTTTGGCAATCTATTCCTGATAGTGGTGTCTGTCATTTTAGTCAGTTTATCACACCATGTTTGTCACTGCCAGCAGTTTCCCATGCCTTATTTACTCCAAGTTAGGGCCTAGTCACTTAAAAAATCATTTCCCTGAAGTGCTGCTAAACTCTAAATTAAAATTCCACTGAATAGAAGAAGTGTACTGAGCTGCTTTTGTGATCAAAAGTCACTTAAATTTAGAAAACAATGTAAAAGTAATAAACACCTCTTCCCTATTGGTTTAAATGCCATGAAGCACTGGGAAAAAATTCTACATGCATTTAAAATAGTATATGTCAGCTCCTTTCAAAATAGCAGATAAGCAGACAGAAGCAGAAGAGGAAAGAGAAGAAGCGGAAGAAAGCAGTAAGACAACTAGAAGACTAAGAAATCTAAGAAGGCAACGGAAAGATGGGATTGAGAATGCTTCTGCTCAGAAGTTAGGAAAGACACTTCCTAGTTTGTCACTAGTTCTATAATAAATCATATTATCCTACTATTTTTGCATGCAAGTAACAAATCAAGGTTCTTCTGTGCAATTAAGAATTTCTTCCGTGACTCTCTTGTCTTACTAAATAATTCAAGTTCCTTTATTTAACAAGGCTTTTCTTGTAGCAAAGTACAGAAAGCATTCCAAAAGGTGGTGGCCTGATTAAATTATCCTCTGGTAATTTGTCTATACTAAGGGCAGGAAAAGCGTTTGTCAGGCTATGGTGGCCAAAGGCTGAGCCCCATGGAGAGAGGTGAGGGAGCCCTGGCAGCCCCACAAGGTGCTGGACTGGCCCCTTCCCACTGCCACGGGAGCCCCAGGGGAGCCTCCAGGCTGGGCCAGACCCAGGAGGAGTAGGAGAGGCTCCTTGGTGTGGGAATGGGGGACCGAAAGGGCTGTTGGTGTAAGCTGGAACCAACCAGTCCTTGTGCAGAGCTCTGCCTGTGCTGCATTGGTCCTGCGTCCAGGAGACTCTATTTGTGGTAGCTTTTCTGGGCGAGGCACAGGATATCAAATAGGCATAAGCAAAGGGAAGCTATTTTACTTCCAAATTGGAAATAATCAATCTGTTCAGATATTCCAAAATATCTGAATCTTTCTTTCCAAAGATGCAAGCATTTGCTTTAAATTAAAATATAGAATATTACCTTTGTATCATAATAACCATAGCACTGTCTTATATGCTGCCTTCTTTATTCATGTTCTAACAGCTTAGAAATACAATAAAATGGATTTTTTAATGTATTTGTGAAATAAAAAATCACTATTAAAGGACTACAAATAAACAATACAAATCCTTTTAAAGAACGCTGAAGTTTTATCTGAGAGTAAATGCTAAACCATTTTAAGAAGTTAAAATATTTTTTTGCCCAATTCTGTTTCAATTATTAAAAAATTGAATCCATTGATCTTGCATTTTCCAACTTCTGGGAAGTAGTCTCTAAATAATAAAATGGAGTCTATAGAGTCCATTTTGAAAGCAAAAGATATTTTCTTAATTTAAATATAAAATGAGATAATTTATAATATTTATTCATGGGCTATAAGAGACTGATCCAAAAGCTGCTGAGGGCATATGACTGAATCAGTTGATTTCAGCAGGTTTTCAATCAAGTCTTCAACCAGAAGAAATTATTATAGTGACTGACTAAAATTTGAATCAGGCACCCCTCAAAGATTTATTCCAGTGTTTGAATAAGACTCAAGACTTGAAAAACTTTAAAAAAATTAAATAGAGGCTTATTCTATAAAAAGCTAATTTGGTACAGAATTCAAAAGCTTTGCAAAATGTCTGAATCAAGGAAGTAATTGCTAGATCTAAGAAACTATATACAAGATAAATGTTGGAAGTATCAGGGTGAGGTTCAGTTCTGTATTCAAAACACATAAACATGAACTTGTGTCTATGTGGGGTGGGTGACCCTGCTGTACTGAGCAGAGAAATTGTCACTGCTGTTAGCAAGGTGGAAACCACTATCCTAAATGTAATCACATATCTGGCCTCTTTTGCATCTCTTAATACTCACTACATCTATCACTCTCCTGGCACGTTCCCTGTGTTTTTGCAGCAACATCACGCTCTTATTAGAGCTTACACGTCTTCCAAAATACCCAATGCAGGCATTAGCTAAAAGAGAAATTGAATAAGTCTCTGGACTCACAGATTTGACTATGCCGTCATTTGAGACCTACATGGTACTTTAGAAGAGATTTTACAAGCTATGTCCTGAAAGAAATTTAGTAGTGGTGTTAATGTGATTGTTTATCTGTTTTATTGATGAGTGCCCTGATGTAGAGGGATGTTCCTGTTTGCTTACTTCCTTTTGCACTCTTGTCTGTGCAACAGCTAAGCATTAACTGGGAGGAATGCACATAATGCTTATTATAAGACAAAGGCAACACATTTCTAAATTGCAAAAGTTTCACTTAGGTTAATGCTATAATGAGTAAAAATTCTGGCTGTCAATCAAGGCTTGATTAAAACAATCATTAAATGGCAAAAAGCCATTTTTTCTTATAGGTGCGTATGGTTCATTGAACCAAAGATAAATAGTGCAATGAAAAAATATAATAGTCAAGATACTTGTCCAGACAATTGTGCATAAAGTAGATGTGAAAGTGTTTAATTAAATGTCCAAGTTTTTCTGAAAAATGCACTCAGAAAACAATGTATGTTGCTGAAGTAGAAAATAAGACACATGGGGAAAATTTCCATACACTAGAACTCAAGTAGAGTTCTTTTTTTTCAGATCTGTATTTATTATTCCGGATAGACACTCTACTAAAACTGGAGAGATGCTGGATCTGGAAGTTCATTAATATGTGATATGAATACAAACTGCTATGCTTAAATAAGGTATTGAGTCTGTCTGCATACTAGTACTCTCTGGGAACAGATATAGCTGATGAACTTATCTTGCAATGTAGGGTGATTGTGCTATTGCACTTAATGAAGCTGACTAAAAAAGTATTATTTTTCATACTGGAAAACTTAATACAAAATAAAGAGGTCCAAGCTCCAGGAGGTTTCTGGAGAATAGCACACTTCAGCTAAAAATCTGGCAAACAAAAGGGGAAATAAAATTTAAGGAATGCATTCATTTGTAAGTTATAATTTACACAGATCATATAACTGGAAGTGATAGAATTTCAAAACTGATGTCCTTTATACTTCTAAGAATTATGAGTTAGATACTGTATTTTAAAAATGGAAAGAGTTCACAGGTTTACTGAAAAATCTGGGCCGAAAATTTTATCTTAGTTGCTGGCAGGTAGTATATTCTAGACTATAGCAAAACATTATTAATTTTGTCTATCAAAATCTTGAGTCTTACTCTATCACTTCGTTTGATAGTAACACAAATTCCAAACACATCTATAAGTAAATTTTTCTTTTATATTTGAACCAAATTCACCTACTTGCGTATTGAAGTCAAAAACAGAGCTGAAATGCTTTAGTCTGTCACTTCCGAGTTGTCAAAGGTTTCCATCATTCAGCTATTTTTTGGATGAATTTTTTTCAAGATATTTCAGTTAAGATCTTTCTGTTCTTCCAGCTTCTGTCACACTAGTGTTAATTTGACACGGTTCTTTATAGTCTCTCCCTTGGTCCTAATATAAAATACCTTTCATGTTGTGGCACCAATAAACACACTTCTACAGTGCAAAATGAACTAGAAAGCTCTCTTAAGTCCTCCTACTTTTTTGACCAAAACAGGTATTTCCAGTCTCACCTTTCACTTGAAGTGCTGTTGATAAAATTTAAAAATAATCCAAACCAATCTAAAACAAACATAAATAACATGGGAACAGGCGTTAGAGGAAGAAAAAAGTTTAGTTTGAGTGCTATTCTAATGTTACCATCAGAGCTAAGGAAGAAAAGAATATGAAGGATAAAAATGTCTGTGACTCCAGCCAAGCTCTTCTGTTGCATACACCCTGTGTAACAAAATTCAGCTTAGGCCCTTGGGCTAGTTTGTATAGCTGGGATTCACATGATACAAATACGTAAACACAGGCTGGACAGAGAATGGAATGAGAGCAGCCCTGAGGAGATTGTGGGCGTGTTGGTTGATAAGAAGCTCAACATGACACAGCAATGCACACTTTGCAGCGCAGAAAGCCAACTGTGTCCTGGGCTGAACCAACAGCAGCGCGGGCATCTGATCGAGGGAAATGATTCCGCCTCTTTATTCCACTCTGGTGCGACCTCACTGTCAGAGACTGAAATATTGTAGTTTATGACTTAAACATTTTCATGAAAGTCTTTTGCCTACTATAGCAGAATTTTTGTATTGCAAAAGCTGCACAGGAGATCATCATGTCCTGACTGAGGCCCCACATGATTATAGGATAAAGTAACAATTCAGGGCTGGGGACACTCACAAAGCACAAGCTTAACGCCTTCAGGGTGGAAACCACAGCTCCAGGGCTATCAGCTGCCAGGCTACCACAGACCCTCGCACCAAAGGGTGGGGAGAGAGAGGCTTTGGGTGTGTGCTGGAGAGCCTCTGGTCAGAGGTGCAGTGACCGCCCATCCTCCACTGCGCAGAAGAGCTCAGCTGAGGGCCCTTCTCTCGGGGAAAAAGCTGCAGCCATGTGAAGGACAGCAGAGGGTGTCATGGCCCAGCAAAGGCCCCCCCAAAGGGGTCCCCGACCCTACACCAGAGATGATGCAACAGATCCCGTGTTGCAAGGGACAGTGTCAGATGGCCCCCTGCAAGGGAGGCACAGGGCGTTCCCACCTGACCCAGAACGTATCATAATCCACTGGATTCTCTAGTCTCTGGCGTGGAACATAGCGGCGGCGGCAATGGGGGACGGTCACCAACCAGAAGGCCAGATGGAGGGGAGCAAAAAGACATTGGGATCCTGGAGTGGTGATCTGCTTCCACCTAACCCCTGTCACTGTCTCCCTGCTCCCCCAACCCCCATGCATTCTTTTCTTTGTCTTTTTTCTTTTCTTTCTTTTCTTTTCTTTTCTTTTCTTTTCTTTTNTATTAAATAAAATATATCAAATTTTTTTTGTACCATCATTTTGCACCTTTTTGTGCCCTTTCAGTGCCTGAAGGGAGCCTACTAGGAAGATGGGCAGGGACTTCATACTGGGTTATGTATCAACAGAACAAGAGGGAATAAATGGAAAGAGTGCAAGTTAAATTAGATATTAGGAGGAAATTGTTTATTTTGAGATTGGTGAGGCACCGGAAGAGGTTGCCCAGAGAAGCTATGGATGCCACATTCCCTGGAAGTGTTCAAGACCAGGCTGGATTGGACATGAAGCAGCCTGGTCGAGTGGAAGGTGTCCCTGCTCATGGCAGAGGGGTAAGAGTAAGATAGTCATAAGGGTCCTCTCCAAGCTATCATTCTATGATTTAGGCAACAATAAAAGTGCGAGCATTGTTGCTGTTCTGTCAATATTCACTATTACTTTTTTTTTTTTAATCCTATTTGAAGTTATCTAATAAAATTAAGACACTGTGCAAAGATGTGTTTTATTTCCTTTATTATTTGCTTTACAAAGCATTTAAATTACTGTCAAGATTTGTTTTAATTTCTTGGCTTTGTAGCACTTGCTTTGAGGATTAATTTGGCACTCCTGTAATTTTAATGTTTTTAGTTACCACTAACCCTACAACGTTGCTTAAATTATTCTTATCAACAAGAATATAATAGGTTTACATGTAAAAAATAAAGTTTAATACAGTACATATTTAGTGATATTTGTCTGTTTTTCAGTGATCTTATTGGCATCAAAAAAGCAAGAAAACAGTGGTAACAATTTGGCTGGATACAATCTATCACAAGAAATTCAATAGAAAGCTAACTATTTTGACCATTAAGTCTAACATACAGGTAGAATACAGTCAAATACAGAAAAAAAAATCCATCAAAAGAGCAGTTGTGATGATGTCATCCTCACACAGAAAAGAATTTTTCAATACTTTCTCTATTCAGCTTTTGAGATTTTAGAATTTGTGACTGCTATGATATTTTAAGCTCATCTATTTTCTCCTCCAACATAGACAGATGCATCAGTAACTTTGACTAATTTGCATAATTTTCTCTGCATTATTTTGTTTAAAAATTGTATTAATAAGATTTTTATTTCCATACTATTTGCACAAAGCTGTGCTGTGAAAATTATTTTAATCTAAATGTCTTAAAACTGTGGCTTGAAATACTCAAAGAATCAAGTGCAACTTTTGTTTTCCACTAAATTACACCTGGCACCGTAGTATCTATTTGCTATTTACTTCCAAGAGATAGTGATGAGGCAGCAATCACTATGAATTTTTGTTTAATTTCACTCGCAAATTCTTTGTAGGTTGACATGGAAAGAGAAATGTGTTTCTAGTTCTTGAAGTCATTAGTAAATTTCAACAGCTAGGCATATGCATAAGTGAGTAAGGTGTTAATCCATTAAATTATTATCATTATTTTAAAAGTGAGTTTTTGACAAGTACTAAAACTAAAAAATACTTTAAAAAAGGAACCAACAAGGTTTTATAATGCTGCTTTACTTCTTGGAGTTAATTTCTAATTGATAGTCTTTTAAACCAAATGTACATATAAGTGGCCATTTCTGATTAAATATTTCATATTTTATTTACTTATTTGTTTGATGTTGTGCACTTAGAAGTTGCCCTCTGCTATAAATCCTTTATAACATATAAACTTTTAAAAAGTGCAAATGTATACACCCTGAGCATTTTGATATTCCCCTTACCCATTATGAGAGCTCTGGGCAAAGAACTATAGAAGGTGCTAATGAATCAGAAAACAAACATTGAGAAGGTCACAAAAAAAACATTTTACAAGTGTGATTGCTAAAATATATGAGGCCTTAAAATTTGAATTTTACATTTATGTGACAATGTCTTTAATGAAAACAGAAAATTGAGCCTAATCTATTCTCCTGATCATTTAAATATTACTTTTACCCAGTTGTTATCTTGTACTGCTTCTACAATTCCATAAATATGGAAGGTCATAAAGATTGAAAATGCATTACAGAATTTAAACTTCTGACATTTTCCAAAATAGGCAGACTAAGAGAATATGTGGATAACATAATAGGAGGAAAGAATTTGGAGTAATAGTTAACCCATCCATTTTTGTGAGGGTTTTGCTTCTCTGTTCATTTTAGATCATGTTACCAAAACACGTCATCCATTTAGCATTTTACAATTAATATATATAAAAAACCCCATTGTTTTTCTCTTTTACTTCTCTTTACATGCTGAGGCCAGAACTCTGGGTTAGTTTTGTTGCTGTTTTAATAAAGGACATATGTTGCTTACTCAGGCTTTAAAGTATTTTAAACCTGGAGGTTAAGTCTCAGTTTATAAATCTTCAATGAACTGCTATTAGATCCCAATATTAATACTTGGAAAATCGGTTCTCTCAACTAATACATTACTTTGCTTCTGAGACAATTTTTTTGAGTTCATATATTTGAATATCTATAAACCTGAAGAAATTTTTAAGTGACATTCATTAGCAACATCATGGATTCATGCATTAACACAATGAAACTAAATAAAGTGGTATAAATTACAGTCCTTATATATCATACATTACAGAACCATTTTTTTCGTATTATACAAGTTCAGCAATAATCATTTCTCCAGGGTCTAGTCTTGTTCATCCCCACTGTTCTTGGATTTACATCTCAATAAGTACAGCCTGTTTCTGAACAGGATGGTTATGTTTACAAATAATGAGATGTGTATGCAGAGAGCAGTTTTTACTATCCAGCTGTTTGCAAGACAGGGTCTGACCTGCTGAATTTGCTGCTTTCTGATCACTGTTATTGTGGAGATAGATAATTTTGAGACAAATATAAATTAACCATAGCATTGTATATAGTTAAGCAGAATTGTTGTTCCTCTCTAAGCCAAGTTATTTATAGCTCACTGAGAAGGTTAACACACTCACAAAATCTTCTTTATAATGACATTTTAACTACAGATGTAGTCTCTGAACCATTTACATGACTCAGTTATCTTTTATTGACACTCTCACCTAGTCTGAACTGGAATCATTCTGCATATTTTCTTGGATTTTTCTCTCACGTTTTTCTGATTTTTTTTTAATTGTGGTGGCTGTTTAAAAGTATTCATGAATTTGATTTCTAAATTCGTCAGGGTGAATGAACAGCAAATTTGTAACTCTGCAACAAAAGGATGAATTTCCTCATAAATATTAAAATCCTATTAGTTGCCTTCATACACTTATTTTCCACATCCAAATTTCCGAGGAACATGGATCACTGTAACATTAGTACCAATTAATTAATTCCAAGAATACCTGAGCCTAAGTCTCCAGTACATTTGACATGTGAGGGCTTCTTTTTGTTATTTGAGATACTAAAAGCAAAACTACATGTTTCATTGTCTTTGCGCTTGGATTCCAGTCCTACAAAAAATTTACACAAAGGAAAAAGCTTAAGTGCATCAGTATACAGCTTCCCTTGTACCATCTAGTTTTCAATGTCAGAACTATAAAGTATAATTTCACTATTTATAAAAAATATTTTTAAAAATCCCTACTCTAATACTCTTTCACCACTTCTTTAGCATTTACTGCCTTCTGTAATTTGTTTTTTATTTGTTTCAGAAAAGAAGTTTGTTCTTTATATTCTTAACTTTAGGGCTGCTTTTTTTTTTTTTTTTTTTCTTTTTTTTTAATATTGACTTTTGTAGACAAATGTCTTTAGACTTCCAGAATGGTTGGTCTTATCTTCACTCAACTCAGAACATTGATTTTGTTCACACAATTCCCTTTGGGATAAAGCCAACCAAAGCAGTATCAGTGATGTGATAGAATTTTAAGTACAATACAATTGCTCACTGTAAATGTATTCTAAGCTGTTATTTGAGGACAGCTTAAAGTCTGTGTTTCATTGCCCACAGGGCATGGATAGAGCAAAATCCAATCAAACACCTGGGAAACTGTTCTTCAGAAGATCTGAGTGATAGAGGTTGGATTCACAGTAGAGGCATCTTTGACATGAATATCCCTTTGACATGAATATCCAGGCTGGATTTCAATTACAGAGATTTTTCAATCCCATTTGGAAAATTTTTCCTTCGAGTTCGTTTTTTTGCTGTTGTTCTTTTGCAAATGTAATTTTGATGACCGATGACTGCTAATAATAACACAGCTTTGGAAAATTTTAAATTTTGGATCCTCCTGTCAAGATGCCATAATGAATTGGAACATTATGTTTATATGATTTTATTACTTCTGTACCAAAAAGCTAATTTTTTCCTATCCCATCTGTAAGCCACAGTTTCAAAACATTGCTTTTAAAATCTGAGAGGTAAAAGCAAAATACTGATATGTTTCTTAAAAAGTTCCTGAATTATTCATATCTAATTTTCCTACAAAATCTGAATCACTTGCAGGCACCCAGTAAGTGATTGGGGTCAAGAGTTTTATGGATAGTCATTTGAGCTGACAGCAGGAGTTTGACTGAGCAGCATTATTTGTGGATAATAGGGTTATGTAACATGCATTTCAATGAAATCCTCCATGCAATATATATGACACCCATAGGAAACCTAAAGAACAGAACACAGATATTAGTGTTGTAATTTCTTTGATATGCCGGTGTGAGTTAATTGGTCACCCAGATAAACTTTTTGAATGATCTGTCACTTTTCTGTCTTTGTTTCATGCCATTCTTGGTAGGTCAGTTAGACAATTGCATTCTGAAAGTTTAGGCTTATGGTTTCCTTGTCAGGAAATACCATATTCATCAAACAGAATATTTATATTTATGTTACTACTTCTTTAATGGACAACAAACAGAACAATAAATGATAGAAAAGATGATATAAAAGTGGCTCTTGCTTTTTTGAAAATGTTTTTTTAATTCAATTATTGAAACAAAAATCAAGTTGCAGGAATGCTCAATGCATTTCTTTTTCCTGCAGAGTTCTTTCAAGATTTTCTATTTTCTTATAAGATTGAACAGAGGATAATCAGCCTTCTTCTTAACTACAGATTTCATGTTCTGAATCAAATTAAAGAAGTACAAAGTCTTAAGATAAGTACATAATTGACCATGAGAGATTCATGTAGGAGAGTTTCCTAGTGAACTATACCATCTAGCTCCTGTCATTACAATTTGCACCTTGTTTCATATTTGATCAAAAGCTCTCAGGGAGAAAAAATATTTTTAAAATATATGTATACAATATGAAGCAAAGCAATCTGTGGGCATGATAAAACACTGGACTTTATTAAATATTTCCGCAGATGGTTAACTATTGAAAAATTAGATTTCTTAACATAATATAAAGCGACACAGCTAAGCAAAAAAGCAAACAAAACTGTTGATTGAAATAGGTAAATTTTTCTATTTCGTTAAAGAATACAGTTGTTTTGGAAACAAATGTATTTGGAATCTTTTTATGCTACTTATACATATTGCATATGTTTAGAATAAAGTATGGGTTTGTTTAAACGCTTTTCTGTCAGACAGTTTATTAAGCTTCCCTAGGCCTACAAACAAGCTGATGTTTACAGTCTCAATAGTCTCATCACTGTCAGATTGTAGGAAGGATCAGAAAATCCCTTCCTTGTGTTAAAGTTATTTGAAAAAAAATACAGCCAAAAAAAAAATTTTTACAGCTTTATGAATGTATGTTTTGCAGTCCTTGTCAGTATGACTCTCTTTTCTTTTGTCTTTCGAGATACAGAAGTCTATCTTTCTTTTTATTTCTATTTTTTCTTTTCTTTTGAACAATCAGTTACTTTCAGAGCACAGAAATCATAAAAAAATAATGAAGTGATACCTCAAAGGATGGCAGTTTTATGTGTTGCGAGGAGGACAGATTGTTCATTAGCTTCATATTCAATGCTATTCTTCCTTTTCTTTCAAAGCGTACCCATGATGCTCATAGCAATCAGTGCTGGAATGAGCTTCACTCTCCTGCCCCCATGTTGAGACAGGCTGTGCACAGAAAGATGTGTACTTTCCTTTTTATCTCTTGATCTCTTACACTATTTAAATCATTTGAAAGAATAGTTGATACTCATTCTACAATGTCATAACATTAGTTGCAGTTTTAGGTGATGACTAAATAGATTTTTGTAAAATAAACAGTGTTGCATAAGAAGAGGATATTGGGCAGAAAGTAAAAGCTACTTATAGTCACCTTGAACCTCATTTTCAAGTATATTTTAATATATTTTTTCAGAACCAAATGCCTTTTTAATAAAGAGGTTCATTATTTTCACTAAATTCTGGGTCCAGTGCTAATCAACTTTTTTTTTTTTTTTAA
>WBMY01001923.1:248386-260417 GCA_013397315.1 Donacobius atricapilla
TTAATAAGATACACAGTTGACCCTTTTTTTTAATCATCAGTTTGGTACTGTGATTGGTTAAATGAATTCTTCTTACTGAATAGGCTTGTTGTCATCGCATGCTTATGCAATTCTTTGCTCATGACTAAAATCTTTTCCAGAGAAGACACTGTAAACTTGCTATTCAGTCACTCTTGGTTCCTAACACCTTCCAGAATTCCAATCTGATACAGCCCACAAAGAGCACCAAGTCTGGAATTCTGAATAGGCATAATGAAACAGAGTTTCAAAATGCTGTTTGGAAAAATACATCTCTTCATTGTGAAATTTCTAAAGGTAGATTTTTAGGACAGCAGTAGTGCTGTTATAATCAGACTGAATTGGAAAGGAAGGTTCTCTGAAAACATAATTTCATTTTCTGTATGAAATCTATGAAGTGTTTGCAGATTTGACTGAGATATTTTGAACACTTGAAAATTGTTACCTAAAGTTCACTCCCATCAAGCTTAAACAGAAGTTTAGCATTTCTTGTAGGTGGTGAGCCAACAGATCTGTTCAGTTCATCTGTCTCCAACACTTCTTGTTTAATTATACTAATAATGAGATGAAAAAGGGAAAAAAAGAATAAAATCTTCCTCCCCTCCCGAATCATCAGAAGAAAGCCCTGACAATCACAGAAAGTTTATTTAGTTGCAAGTGTACTTCAGTTTTAAAGAAATTAACTAAATAACCAAAAATTTCCCTGTTTACTCACCTTAGAAAGACTCTGTGTGACCTGTGACCAAAGGTGTAATTTCAAAATTCATAATGTCCTAAGTATTTGAGAGAAAAAGAAAATTGCCAGCAGTGGTAATGTCAAATTCCTGTTGTCAGAGTTGTAAAGCAGTGAGATGTACTGTAATGAAATAGTTCTTTAAAGCATCTTTGTATCCCTGTGTATTAAGATTACCTTTACCAGGGTCTGGTTGCTGCCTAGAGTAACATGGAAGTGAGGAACAACAGAAAAGGAAAACTGAACGTCAGCGTAGGAAATTAATCTCATTGAATATGCATACTTATATCAGAGCTGCTTCTGCTAGGATATTTTTCTGAAAAAGGAAGAAAATAAAATACTTTGAAAGCTTCATTCATACTACCCTGGCATAGATGTCTAAAACAGGGAAGGTGTTGTATGAATTTGTCTGATCATTCAGAATTTATCCACAAAAGCATACAACAACTGAGGGAAGGTGTATCAAAGATTGGAGTTAATGATGGGACTTGGTTAGATAGTCTGTTTGATGAATGGAATTTGACACCGTGGGCAAAACAACTCTTAAAGATGGGACTGTATGTTTTAGTCATCATAATAGTTGTGCTAAACATAGTGCCTTGTTTGCTCCAATACTCTTGACAGATGATCAACAAGCAATTAATGGAGTCTACATGGCTCTACAAGGAGGGGGAGATGTTGTAGTCCATGCCCCCCTGGGTCCTCCAGGGGAAGAGAAAGATGCAGGGCTTGAATTGAAGCCTTTAGAGAAATTAAAATATATTAAGCCACACTAATATGAAGTAGAGGCTTAGACTATCATTTTAAGTAGACCCTAAGTGCCTTAAGAAACAGAGAGTTAGCATAGAGCTCAGAACCCTTAGCCGTAGTAGTTTAGCTTTAGACATAACAAAAACATTTTAGAACATTGCTTATAGTACTAAATAGAACAAGTACAATTTTTATGTGAATAAGATAGAAGTTTTTACATTAATAGATATAGAATCTTTTACATCAATAGATATGTTATATGCTTAGGTTCTTGTGCAAGAACTGATACAAATTTTAATTTTTTTTTGTAATTTTATGAAATACTGATTATCAGATTATTGCCTGACAGGTGATTGTTGAGCATAAACACAAAGGAGAAACTTTGTCTATTTTAGACACTGAGGATATTCCTCAAACAAAGAAACAAAAAAGACCACGAAGCAGGTTGAGATGATGGTATGTTTTACTGCCATCTTGCTAGCATGAGTCCTGCTTTACTATATCCTAATTTAATCCCCCAGTAGGTATGACCTTGGTATTTTGAGGTAGCTTTCCCCAGCAGTCTCAGAAGTTTGATTTTGGTTAAGTTATGGCAATGGTTTAGATTCTATTTATAAATCACTTTATGTTTGCTGCTTCTCCGTTCCCCATTCATTGTTTCTCCTTTGTTAGTGAGTGAACTGCAGTTGTACTAAATGCTAATAGCTGTGTATTTTCCTTTTCTTTCTTCCCCTCAGTGAGAACTATGAACAAATTTAACACATTCTGCCAGTGGCATTGGGGAGGACAGGAGCTGAACAAGATCCCATGAAGTATTCTCTTTGGAACAGATTGGAGCTCTGAAATCGATATACTTTATGAAGCAATAATACTGAAAAGAATTCCCTCTACAACTAAGCTCAGCCTTCTTTGAAGTCTGAAGAAGTGGTGCTTTTTTTTCATATGAAATGTTATATTTCTGTATCAAAACATTCTCTTGAGAACAGAACATGTGCAGGGTAACAAGGATCTATGAAGCAAAATGAGATTTTCATTGCAAAACAAAAGTTCATCTCAATTTCTTGAGGAAATAGAGTGAAAAGAGCATCAACCATTTGTCACCATTGCAATTTCAGGAAAATAGTTCACAAGAAATTCATAAAAGGTTAATTAGCTAGGGTGGGAGTGATTTTGACAGTTACCTGATATAAATCAGCAACACTATATGAATATGTACAATCCATAAATGATCTAGAAATCTTAAATAGTGATGGGCCACATTTTTACTGATTTTAAGTGATAAAATGTTCATGGTGTTGAAATTATAACCTTTCACAGTAATATATGTATTAGTTTTGACAGTCATTTGTGACTAGAAGCTAAACAAAGGTGTTTCTCTGCATAAAACAGGCCGGAGGTAGGGATTAGAAAGATCTTTCACTAGCTATGAATGGTGCAGACCACAGAGAAGGCTTTTATTCACTGAAGAAAGGACTAAAAGTAAGCATCATGATCGGATATGAATTAATAAATTTCTTCTTTGAATTTAAGCTTTGTGTGCTGCAGCAGAGGTTTCTAGGTAAAAGATTGCAACAGACTGGACAATGGGGGATATGGAGATTTTTTGTTTGGTTTTCATTCGGAGGGACTTTTTTTTATCAGTTTGAAAATTCCTGTTTCATGCATGAACCACAAGCCTACAGCAACTGGAAATAGGACTGTAGCTTTATTTTAATTTCAAAATATATGTTAATAGAGATATAATAATGTGTGTGATAATTGTAAGAGGGAATTTTGAATAATAAGGGTTAGTATTTTTAAAGAGCACAGAAACTGAAATTATATCTATCCAGCATGAAAATGAGATTAATGCAAATAGAAATGAACCCTATAAATATTTCTAAAATGCTTCTGTGTTCATAAGATTTCAGTGAAGCAATTTGTTTCATTAGCAGCACAGCAAGGAGAAGCAGATGACTTCCAGTTTTGCCTGGTTTGCTACCTGTCACCCTTTCCTCATAGCAAGGGTAACACTAATTCTCCCTTCTGCTCTCTGCTGTCACCAGAAATTTCCTCCACCAAAGAAAACAGATGATACAATTTGGCGACAGTTTTTCTGGCCAGGAAATGAAGCTGTCCTTTTGACATAGACAGAAAAAAATATGCATAAATTGCATTTCCTCTGTTTTTTTCCTCAGTGAAGGCACAAATCTGAGACTCCTCCAAGATGCCACAAATTTTTAATAAGATTGTAGGAACTCAATTGCCTTTGAAATATCTTCATAAATACAGTTTGAATTGTCTACAGTGTTTGACAAGATGGATCTATAGACAAAACGGATAGACGCACAATGGTACTGAATATGGCCACTGTTCCTACAAATTTTGCTAAAGTTTCATTTTAATTTTAAAATTAACACATAAGCATCTATAAGCGAAATGTGCAAATCTTTTTAATTTAGGGATATATCATTAGTCTGTCAGGAAACAATTATTTATTATGCAGATCAGTTCTGACTGAAGTCAGACCATTAGACAATATTGCCAGTGATGCAACAGATCCCTTGGCAAAGATGCTTCAAACTAACATCAGAAAGGTTTTCAAGCTTGTGTTGATTTTGGCCTGTTACTCCACTTTGCTCTTTTGGCATGAGACATTTGCAGGACAGATCTCAGCTCCCCACACTAGAGTTTGTCACTGTTGAAGCAGCACATTTGAACAACAACAATGGAATGCTGTTTCTGTTCCCTTTCTTGGATTCGTTCTTCCTTTTTGCCTTTTTTTGCTTTTCTTCAAATTGTAAAACATTGTCATTCTTTATACAAATTGTTATTATACCTTCCCTGAAACATCTTATGTTCCATATTAATTTGGATATTGACCTTGGAGCTGGTCCATTTCCTATGTTCCTTTTTTTTTTCTTGATGAACTAACATGACTGAATACTTAATTCTCACAGGAAAAAAAAGAGGTTAAAAAAAGTCCTCGCATAACAATTGCTCTCTTGACATGGAAAGAATGCCAAGACATTACGCTGGTACATCCCAAAGGTTTACTCTAGAGAAAAGAACCTTATTAATGTAACAACAGAAGAGGTCACATTCATTCTAGCAGATCAAATACGGTGATTGAGACCAACTTGTACTGGTTTTTAGACTAAAAGAAGTACTGTTTACTTAAGAGAATAGGATAGTGTTTGCAATCTCATTTAGACAGAATGTCAAAACAAGGTTACTAGGTCTGTTCAGCCTGGAGGAGACTGAGTGTTGACCTCATTGCAGTTACAACTTCCTTTTGAGGGGAAGAGGAGGGGCAGGCACTGATCTCCTCTCTGATGACCTGAGGGAATGGCCTGAAGTTGTGTCAAGGGAGGTTTGGGTTGGATATTAGGAAGAACTTCTTCACCCAGAATGTGGTTGGGCACTGGAACAGGCTCCCCCGGGAAATAGTCATAGAACCAATCCTGACAGAGGTCAAGGAGTGTTTGGAGGAATGCTCTTAGCAATATGGTGTGATTTTTGGGGCTGTCCTGTGCAAGGCCAGGAGTTGGGCTTTGATAATCTTTGTTTGTCCCTTGTAGCTTAGGATATTCTATGATTCTATGAAACATTTGATTTTCTGGACAAGAAATGGCCCACACACAGACAGACACACAGACACTTGTCTATTTAAAAGAACAAATGTTTATATATGAAAACTGTTGAAATCACAGTTTCATTTCAACAAACTGAGATTTTACGGATCATTAGCATAATTCAGCATAAAAGGATACCGACTGAGTTACTTGGAACAACCTGAGAACTTGCAACAATCTATTTTTTTGAGAGAACCCAGTGCCCTGCAGCTTTGATACCAATGAAGACTGACTACCATTCCCCGCTGCACCTCCACCCCCTCCCCCCCCGGAAAATAAAGTGCCTGGAGTAGCAGTCCTAAAATAAGAGAAATAAGTGAAATTCAAGTCCTTCATGTCAAAGACTCATTTCTATATCCAAGAGTTATAGCATTATCTTGGCTAACTTCTCTCATAAATGAGTTGCCTTAGGGCTAGCACAGGGCTTGCTTAGAGCTAGCGAAAAAACCAAGGAGAGAACTAGTGCTAATGAAGCACAGATAATCTTTGCAATGCTTGAGAATGTTCATTCTCCAACCCTCTATTTCATAAGGACTCATGAAAGGAAGAACAACCTCTTTTGGCTAAAAATCATGGAAAAACAGCTAAATACAAGCTATTGAGTACTGAGAAACCAGGGAACTATGCTGACCGTAGTCTCCTATATCTATGAGAATTATAGCATTGCTGCAGTCATCACGAGAACATAGGTTTACACAGCCAATTATCTTAGCATTGTTAGGCTGGTTCTCTTTCACCAGCATAACTTTGGGGAAACCCTAACTGAGTATGATTAGAATTTAATGTGATTTCTTTTTTCATATTCTTCATTTCTGTGATTTCATAACTATTTATAATAAGATAGAAACCATAAAAGAAGAATAAATAAACACTGAAGTTAATTTTGGCTCTAATGAATTCAAATGCTTCAGTTAGTCAGCACTGAAATCTTTTTATTTTGACTTTTTTACTTAGCATTTTTTTTTCCAATCATGTAAAGTAATTTATTTTATGTCAATAAAGCACGATAGTATTTCAACGGTTTTACTTCAGACTATATAAAAAGCCTATCATTTTCATCCCTCACCCCATCCTATCTCCTGTCTATCTGGTTTATTTTCTGAATAAAACTGAACACAAAATATATTTGATAGACTGGAATATCTGTATTAGTCAAATTATATAACCCATTTGTAAATATGGCAATATTTACTAGTTGAATTATATTTCTAATTCTCATCATTACTATTCAGTATGCATGACATCAAATGTACAGAAGAAATATGGCATTTTTGTTTCACTATATGCGCTTCAAGATATGGAGTTTGTGATGAAACTTAGAGTAATAATTAAATAAAACTGGGCTGAGCAACACTGCCTAAAAAATTTGTAAGTGAGCAGAGCAGAGATTTATGATTTCCACAAACATTGTAGATCAGTGAAATAAGATAGATGAATATCCAAAATGTCATACTGTCAGGACTCGACATGTCACATCAGAGGAATATGTGAGTATGAAAACTGTAATGCACCTTAGGATGTAAATTATGGTTTATAAATCTGGGGAAAAAATCCAAAAATACAATCACTTTCAACCTCTAAGCACTTGTAAATGAGATACCCTCCATTTTAATGCTCAGAAAATGTTCTGTCTTACCTCTTGATATATTTACAAGGTTGCATTGAGTAATCTGACTAGTTCCAATGAGAATGTAAGAAAAACCCTATGAATGTCCTATGAATAACTGATCATAGAAAAAATAAGAATAAACAATTTGTACCTTAAAAAACCCCACTCAAACAGCCAATCAAATTTCATCCACCCCCTCAAAAAAAAAACACCCCAAAAAATCCAAACAAAAGAAACCCCCAAGAAAGCCCCGAAAGACATTCACTTTTAACTTCCCAGCGATCTACAAAGAAATTATTTTTTCCTAACCTGTTTTCTTCACCTGTTCTGAAAGGTTTAATTGATCACATATCTTCATAATTTCTTCTGGTTTTACTTGTTTAGCACTTCCTTTGTCTCTGCACACATGTTCCAACAACTTACATGATAGGAACTTAGCATGTGGGAAAGTGGGCACAAAAGTGGAGTCTACTTCATATCCCTGCCCCAGATCCAAACAGTACTGAAGATGTAGATTGATTCTCAATATAGACATAATGAATTTTTATCATATAACCTACTATCAAAATAGTTTCCACAAACTGACCTGGACTACATTAATGCCTGCATCTGCCTTCACCAACCAGTGTCTTTCACTTGTTTCAAAGTTGTTTGGCTTATCATTTGGGCTTTTCCAGAGAGCTGGAGTAGTGGGGAATAGATTTTGGCAAGAGAACCTCATGAAGTTCCACAGGCTTAACCTGGGTTAGGGCAGCCCCAGACATCAGTACAGCCTGTGAGAAGAGTTTATTGAGAGAAGTCCTGCAGAGAAGGACTTGGGGGTTCTGGTGGATGAAAAGCTGGACGTGAGCTGGCAATGTGCACTTGCAGACCAGAAAATCATTTGGATCTTGGGATGCATCCAAAGCAGCATGGGCAGCAGGGTGAGGGAGATGATTCTGCCCCTCTGCTCTACTTTTGTGAGATCACACCTGGCATACGGTGTCCAGCTGTGGGGCCACCAATAAAATAAACAGGTGGGACCTATTAGAGCCAGTCAAGAGGAAGGACACAAAGTTGATCAGAGGGCTCGAGCACCTCTCCTGTGAAAACAGGCTGACAGTTCAGGTTGTTCAGCCTGGAGAAGGCTCCAGAGGCACCTCATTTCAACCTTTCAGTACTAAAAGGAAGTTTATAAAGAAGAGGAATAGTGACTTCACACACAGGCAGATAGCAACAGGACAAGGGGGAACAATTTTAAACTAAAAGTGGAGAGATTTAGGTTAGATGTTAAGGAGAAATTCTTCAGTGTGAGGGTGGTAAGGCACAGGAGCAGGTTTCCCAGAGAAGCTGTGTGTACCCCATTCCTGGAGCATCCAAGGTCAGCTTGGATGGAAACCTGAACTCTACCCCAGATGAAATCGCCGCAATGGTGAAAGTAATTAAGCATGTATAATATTTGCCAGAGCTGTTTGTGAAGCTCCCATCCAGAGCGGTATTCAAGGCCCAACTATAAAAGGCCTGAGGATTCTGGCCCTTATTTAGTATTGACTGCATTTTGTGCACAAGGCTGGCTTGAAATCTTCAGAGGATCCTTCCCCTCTTCATTATCATATGGTCCTGTAAAATGGCAAGAGAAGTTGACAGGATATCTAGTCCTGTGATACTGAGATATTTCTTAATAATACTCTGAATAATATTTTTGAAGTATTGTAGGCAAAATTATAACACGGCTGTTTTTTAAATGGAGTTTTAATGAAGTGACAAGTAAGGTCAATGATAGTTTTGTTACTGATTGGAACGTCGTGGTAAGAACGGGTAAGATATCTTAGCCCTCATTTATCACAATAATGCATGTTTACACATGTCTACCATTCTTTCTTCATCACAGCTGGAACACTACTATGACCTTACATAGCTCCTGTTTTAAATGAAGTTATATGCAGCATTGAACATATATATGCGGACATTTTTTCATACTTTAATATGCAGTATTATTCAAAATGTAATAAATTATTGATTTTTACCTAGTGGGGAATATTTTGTTCATTGGTTTTGCTTTTTAATAAATAATCTTTTAAAATTAGAGACTTTTCTTTGGATACATTAGGTGGCAGTGGAAAATTTTGTAGCAGGAGTACAGCACCTACAGTGTTTTGAGAATCACTGGGGAAAGGAATCTCTTTCCAACTGAAGAAGTCATATTTTCTGAGAATACTAACTATCTGTTTGTTTCTGATGCTTTTCTTTCAAATTGTTTCTTGAACTAAATGCAAATTGGATCATAACTTGAGGAAATTATCAAAAAGAATTTCTATATATACACATATATATACATACACATATAAGAATAATTCTAAACTCCTTAAACATAGTTTCTGGGGGTTTTTTCTTTGATAAATGCACACATTTTTTCTGAAGTGAAATTTACAAGCTATTTTGGATTGAAGAAAACTCAATTCTATTCTTTAGTATATAGTCAATATAATGTGCTGTGAATGGAATAAGTGGTAGCATTTATCCTAATCACTACTACATAGAAATTCTTCAATATACTTGAAAATTCTTCTTCCAAGTGCCATTGTGTATATTTTACCTTTGTACAGTCATATGCCTACAGATGCAGAGATGACAGCATCATGCCTTTAAATTTGAAAAGTGTGGTCACAATTGAGACCATTGTGCTTTGTTCTAAATATGAATTTGTTGAAAGAATATAGATTTAACAAGATAAAACATAGAGATACATAATCTGGATGCAACCCAATCCTGCAATGCAGCTGCATGAGTAAAGCTGTGTTATCTAACAAGGAAGTGAATGTATCTGTATATAATTCTATCACAAGTGACTGAAAAGAACAACCAATCTCACAGGTCTCCCACCAAATATGGTTGTCTTTACTGTGGATAGGATCACTCAAAACTGTGGTTTGGTTCAGAGTTATTCAGTACACTTGCTAATACATTTTTAAAAAGTAATCGTTGACACTTTTTTGTGAAATCTGTGACTTTAATGGGAACTCAGGGTTTCTAGTAAATAGTGACAGGATCATTACTTCTGTAAGTTCCTGGGTAAGTAAGCTGATGAGATCTTTTTATTAATAGTAAGAGAGTTTCTGTCTGCACAGTGGTGATATATTATTTGGCCTGTGGAGTGACACCCTTACAAAAAATAAAAATTAAAAGGTAGCCTCATCCTGCTCTGTGAGGGCTCAAACACTATTTTTATGGAAAGCCAAAAAAAAAAAAAAATTAGTTATAAAGAAGTTTATTAAAAAAAATTTTTCAGAAAACAGAGTTCCTTAATCATCCCTTGGTGAACATAATTTCCATCTGCAAATTTTAGATATCTGTTGATTTCCTGAATTGTATCACATCAAGGTACTGGCACTAAACCCACTGAGACATTTGTAATATCCACATTGAGTAAAATATAAGAATACAATACTGTTAGTACACATAATACATAATAAAGTATTTCACACTTTCCAATGAAAATACATTTTAAAGAAATTAATTAATATTTCATATGAACATGAGGAAAATAGTCCAAAGGTCAAATAATATAGCTACCTTTCTGGGACATGCTAAGAACTACTTTCTACATGACAATCCACTGTGAAGGGGCCTCCTGCAGCCAAAGTAAAGGTATAATAGAAAGTGTTGGATAACATATTAAAAAGTAATCACTAAAAGGAATAGTAAATAGTATACATTATAAAAATAAGCCTGTCAATTTATGATGGAGTCATGTTACATTTGTTACCTGAAAAAGTGACTTGAGTTCTTCAGGCTTAATTTGGAAATGTCTGATAACATTCAGCATGAGGCCTAGGTTTTCCCAATTTTTTTGGCAGATGATGCACCTCTTCTTGCTCCTTTCTTGTTGCCCTTAACGTCCCTTGATAGTTTCAGGTCCGGGTGAGCTTTGGCTCTCTGAACTCCATTACTGCCCTCAGAAACTGTTCATTTATTGCCCCTGGCCCCGGTCACTTGAGCCTACTTCCAGTACACTTCTTTTTGATGCGTGAGTTTAGTCAGGAACTCACTGTATGTACACTGAGGGCTCTTGCCTTGACTTTGTGCTCTTCGAGGTAGCCTATTTTTGAGATTGGAGGAGGTGATCCCTGCATATCATCTAGGTCTCTTGGACCCTATAATCTCCGTGGCTGTATTCCTTGGCATTCATCCAAGGAGGTCCCTTCTCTCCTGAAGTCCAGAGCTGTGATCATGATTTAGCCCTGCTCTTTCCTCACAGGAACCTGAAGTCCCCTAGGACTTTTTTTTTTTTTTTTTTTTTAGTGTAGCAACATATATTTGATAAAATTTCACTGACGAAATTTCAGTGACATGTAAACATCTTGAGATATATTTTCTATAATGTAACTATAGGAAGAGTGTATAATAATATGCAATAACAGAAATATATGATAAGTATTAGAAAGTATATTGTACAGTAATTAATTTTAATCTGATTTTTGTCTGTCAAGATATAAAATACACAGCTATAGGTCAGTACAAGTGCACACAGAACTACTTCAATCATACTTGGATTCTAATGTTTCCAGCTATTCCAACTCTAATACAAAGAAGTAATATGTCCCAAATACCTCAATAAGAAAATGCTTTGAAAATTTTGAAGAAGGTTAAGATTTTGATACAACTGTGCAACATGCCATTATTCTTCATGTTGTATGCTTCATCATGAAAAGAAAGCAATATTAAGATACATGAGAGAGTATTCTCATGTAGAGAAATCAGTTCTTGGAGGGGAAACTAGAATATTAATTCAGGCAAAAGAAAGTATAAAAAAATAGTAAGTGAAGAAAAGCACAGTGTTTCAACTACACAAGCTGGAATGCAAACTGTAGTATCTAAGTGGAATTTGTACTTGAATTATTCTTTGGACTATTTGTCCATTCAACACATACTGAAGAGAAGCACATTAATATAAACAATATACACAATTAACAAATTATTCAAGAAGACTGTATGAGGTCATGTTTTCAGACATGCAGTTATTTATAACAGAATAGATTGAATATATATTGACAGGATGGCCATATAAGATGGCCATGATGAACTTCTGCATATCACATTACCAACTAAAGCATATTCTTAATTTCTTTGTACTGTCACACAAAATGAACTCCATATTTAAAAACATTAAATGCTGTAAAAAATAGATCATTAACAGCATTTACTTTGAAGCATCTTTAGTCATACTGATTTATAGAGTGTTCATAATCTCTAAGGTAAGAGCATACCGAAGTTGAGCTATTTGCTGAATCCCACTGGAAAATCCTTAGCAAAAAAAAAAAAAAAAAA
>WBMY01001923.1:262516-287454 GCA_013397315.1 Donacobius atricapilla
AAAAAAAACCACCACCAAAAAACAACATCAACAACAAAACACACAAAAACCACAAACAAACAAAAACCCCACAAAAACAAACAAAAATTCCAAAAATACCCAAAAAACCAACCAAACCCACAAAACCCCTCCAGAAACAAGAGTGTCAGTTTGGGACTGGAAAAGCATGAGGGAAAAAAAAAAAAAACTTTAAAAATTTATTAGTTTCTTTTTGCTTCCTATAGAGATTTATACATCAATCTTGATAAGATAAACAAAACAATGAAAGACTGACATTGAATTTCTTTCAGTGTTTTTATCTTACCTCATAATATCATTTTATTTGGCATTCTTAAAACCTGAATACACTGTTTTGCTCTCTCAGAGTCCAAATGCGTTCTCTGAAGACTAGCAATGAAATCCTCAAAAGGACCGGGTTTAGGATTTTTTTTTTAGTAATATTGCTAAGAAATTGTTTGGGTAATTGGAAATTCACCATGGAAATTTATTTTAAATTCAAATAATAAAACCATAACCCACCATCATCATATTAAATTTTATTAGTGATTTGTATTCTGAATTATTGGTTGACTAATCCTAAAGCTGTAATTCAGCTTCTGTTGCATGCACTTCTCCTGAAATCAGTAAGAGTTTAAACTGCATAGTGAATTCAGCAAGAAGTCTTGATTTCGGAACATGCTTGGAGCCAATCTAGCAGTCTAACCACTTGGAGAGAACATTTTTTCTCTCATTTTTTAATTTGGAGTTAATTTTTGTGTCATCTTGTCACTGAAAGACTTTTTTCTCCTTTTTCTGTCTTTCTCATCATCTTTCTCCTCTGTTTCGGCTCAGAGATCTTCTCTTTTATAGTCTATTTAGCTTTAACCTGCCAAATACCTTTCTCAAAAAGAAAAAAAAAAGTCATTCTGATGTCTGGGAAAAAAAAAAGTTTATCTATGGGTAATTTCACTGTGTTAATTAATAGGTGAATCATCTCCTGAAAAAGTGATGAAGCTGTTCAGGGTTATTTTGTTTTGCTGTGGGTTTTTTTTGTTTTTTTTTTTCTCAACAACACAGTCATTTCTGCACAATAAATTTCTCAGTTTATGAAATCTGAGTAATTTAAGTGCTTCAGAGCTTATCTTAATACAGGCCTAGAACTTGCATATTGAAGGATTAATATTCAGCCTATTTTGTTCTGCAAAGACAATTTTCTGTGTAATGAGAACATTTATAATACAGTTACATGAACACAGCTTAAAAAATTACCTATATAAACTGCTATGTGATAAGAAAATATGAACAACAGAGATGGAACTTGTTAAATAAGAACTTTGAGAGTTCCACTTCCAATAAATTGATAGTTATTCCTTTCAGAAATGACCCCTCATTTAGAACTATTTGGATATTTTTGGTGTACAACACCATCTCTTTTTGAACTCTTGTTCAACATAAACTTATTTTATTCTTCTTTTTTCTAGTGTAATTTTATATTTTATGTTTCACTGTTTAAACAATTGTTTGTCTTGGAGAAAAATCTTATGTGTAAAATCAGTAAATAATTTTTAAAACAGACTTTAGCTATGACTTTCTGAACAAGTGATTGGAACCTCTTTTATACTACTTTGTTTTTTTCAGACACTTGAGGAAAGTAGAATCTATCTTATCATTGAGAAGGCTTTCCAAATGGAAGTGAATTAATCCTGTACTTTGACTGCCTGTACTTTGACTGCTATAATAGTCTGTTGTTTTTCGTTTTTTTTTTGTTGTTGGTTTTTTTTTTTTTTTATAAAAGGTACAAGTCTAAGATGTCAAGAAAATACATAGCAGAGAAAAGAAGAATTGGGACTCCATGTCTCAACAGTTGTATTAAAACTAAACCACTTTTATTTAACTCACTTTTGAGTTCTAAAATCACATGAAAGATACAGAAGAGCACTTTTTTGACAGCTCCAATATTTTGTTCTTGATATTTATATTAGTCTTCAGGATTCCCTTAAACAAGACAAATTCATGAAAGTGCCTGGAAAATCTACATATTTTATATATTGAAAAGAAAAAGCAAGTTATCTCAGACATTTATTCTTAGACAAAGTTCAAATACATGAAATGACTAATGCTTTTTGACACGAAATCTCTCAGACTATCAGAAAACCGAAGTTACTAGCTGAAGTTAATACAATACTACACATAATACATCTCCCTGTGCTTAACATTGGATGGTAAGTTGAATTGTGCAATTTCTGTCTATTATTGAAAAGTGTTATTATTTAAAAAGTACAACACAAACTGTGCCAAAGATGATGAGTCCATCAACATTCCCAACAGCTGAGAATTAAATGCTACACCATCTGCTTGCTGAAATAAGATGGCATGTGAAAATATTCTGGTGGAATACAAATTGAATACCAATTCTGATTGTTGCTCCTAGTAGTCAGGGGATATTTTTATTATTTTAATGCAGTTTAGTCCTGATCATCTTTGTAAGAGAAAAAGATCTTTTGAAAGCATCCCCTTTTACCATACCTCTGAGACAAGAATAGACAGAGATTGATTGAGTCTTTTGATGTACTTGATTTCCCTTTCCTTTCAGAAAAACAAATATAAGAATGTAGCATATAAATGCAAGTCAAAGTCAAATTAGCTGGCACAGATAACTGTTTTAATAGTAACAAAAAAAAAAAGCATTAAGACTGATAGAAGAAAGTCAATTCCCTTCAGATGTGAATTATGAAAGGCTTTTGGGTTTGCTTAGTTTTCTGAGAAAAGAAATAGCTAGCAACAGATAAAATGAGAACATGTTACTGCCAGAACTGCCTTTTCTGCATATATGCATTATACATTACACACTATATTGAAAAATTATGTTAAAAGAATGTCAAAGTTCGAAAGTTAGGGATTTTAGAATTAAGGATGACAGCATTCTCTATCTTCCTGCCTGTGCAAATACAATTTGATACAGGCTTTGCATACACAATTAGATAACATTTTAGCCCACATATCCTGTCTCTTTCAATGAATATTAATTTCTGTACAGCCATTGCAGAGAGCTTCCTCTTCTATTGGTATACACACTTAGTCTGCTGTCATTTGACAAAGCAGCTCATGCTTTTCATCTTCCAAATACTGTTTACATCCCAAATATCTAGTAACCTATGCACTGCCTTTTCTGTGCCCAGTTTATGAACTGTCAGCAGAAAGTGAACTTTATAGTCAGCACCACAATATTTTCAAAACAGCCTTTGCAGCAGTGTATCATCTTTAGAAAACTGAAATCATGCTAAAGAGCCTAATTTCTTCAAAAGTATTGCTCCATTTTTTTTCTACAGATATTTTGTTCTCAAAACAAATTTAGTTTTCTATGAAGAGATCATGTGTATGTTTCTCTTTTTCTTTCCATTGGAAAAGGCCTCTCAGATCATTGGGTCCAACCTGTAGCCTAACACTGCTAACACTGCAAAGGCCACCACTAAACCATGTCCCTAAGCACTATATCTACACATTTTTTGAACTCTTCCAGGGACAGTGATTCCACCACTTCCCTGGGCAGACTGTTCCAATATTTGACCAGCTTTCTGTGAAGAAATTTTTCCTACTATCCAGTCTAAATCTCTCCTGATACGCTAATGGCTGGACTGAACATTATTATAAGTCTTTTCCAACAATAATGGTTCTATAGATTTGTTGGGTGTTTTTTTAATCAGTCTTTTCATTTTGGCCTAATCTCCATGAAATGTAGATCCATATCACTTGTCTCAACAAACAACTGACCAACAAAAATGAGTAAGTAAGCTGTAGAGAGCAATGAAGTTATAGCTCAGCGTCATTTTCTCCAAACTACACAGTCTTCTGTCCTTCTAGGACATGCCAGCCTCAAGACCAGCTTTGTTGCCCTCCTCTGGATGCATTTAAGGACATTCACCTCCTTGTTAAATTGTGCAACCCAGAAATGCACACAGCACTCAAGTCGAGGCAGCACGAATGCTGAATGTGGTGAGATAATCACATCTTCTGAATGGTTGGTGATGCTGTGTTTGATTCACCCAAGGTGAGGGTTTGCCTTCTTGACTATCCAGGCTCCCTGCTGGCTCCTGCTGAGCCTGCTGTTGACCAGTGCTTCCAGATCCCTTTTTGGAGGGTTGCTCTCCAGCTGCTCCTCTCCCAGTTCTGCTTGTAACCATCATTATCCATCCCAGATCCAGAATTTGGCACTTAGACTTGCTGTATGTTATCCCATTAATCATTGCTCAGTGATCCCGTCTATACAATACCTCTCAGTTTGATGAAATTTGCTAATGGTGAAATTTTCAACTCCTGCAGCCAGATTGCTGATAGAAATATTGACCAAAACTGTATCTAAAATCAAACCTTGAACACCACTGCTGGCTGGTTCCAGCCAGATATAGACCTGTTCACTACAACACTCTGACCTCTTCCTTTCAGCCAGTTTTTCACCCATGAGTCATCCATTAAGCAGAATTAGAAAGATTTAAAATATGAGTTTTATTTAATACTAAATAATTGACTGATCAGTTTTTACTGTAAAAAGTAAAGAACAAATTCTTTTGTCTTTGTTTAAATCTAAATTGTAAAATGTCATTCTGTGTGATGATCACAAGGATTGTGATATTTTAACTTTTATTTTACTGTGTTAATATATAAATATGTGGAAATATGGTAGAGACAGAGAGCAATACAACCAGAGGAAGAGAGAGATAGGCAGGTAAATGCATTCCACAAATTATTTACACAGCTTTAAGAAAAATACCTATGTCTTGAAAGCTGGCTTTTTTGTCTTCATTGCTCTTCTGTGTTACTTAAAAAGAACAGAGGGGATGTTTCCTGTAATTTCCTTTATTATTTCTTATCATGATTCTAATCTATCCGTAAATAAAGTATACCTATTACCTTTTTAAAATTTTATATCTTTGCAAATTTCTGTAGATTTGTTCTAGACCTAACAAGAATATTGCAGAAAGTATGTGCCTTTAACTTAAATGTTAAATTATTAGCATGTACACAGCATTTTCAATGGAAAGAAAAGTTTTCATACCTGAATTTTCCGTCTGTCGTATCTCACAAAGTGTATTAATGAAATTCTATCTTACAGCAACCAGTTTAGGGATCAGGGTTATAACTACTTTTCTCTAAATGTTTTCTCTGTTTGTGTGATTCTTGGAGGTTGTTTTAATTGAAAATGTGGAGCATGTGACCAAGCGGTAATCAAGACATCCTATGCAGTTTGGAAAAGTCTCACCAGGAAGCCTTGGGAAGCCGATACACTTTCACAACTGCTCTGCTCTTACATGCTGCCTACAAGAAGGCCAAACTGGCTCTTGAGCTACATCCAGATCATAACATTTTTAATTGCATACTTCTGGGTACTATGAGAATATCTGGGCCATCCAAATCTACTTTTGGAGGAGGAGGGGAAGCAACAATGGTTCATATAATGTAATGGCCAGGATCTATAGATGCAACTTGCTCAAACAGGTTTTCTTACTCATTTTGCAGAGGCCACCCTTTATCAGTCTTTATCAGTCTGAGTCTTTTATGGCTTATTTTGCATAGAACTAAAGACAGAAAATCCATATCAGTTTAAGAAACTGACTTCATTAAAAAAAAAAAAAAAGAAGAAAAAATCCCCAAACCTTTATTTAGATTAAGAACATTTATTTAGATTGTAAAAATATATTTTTAGAACAAATCCCCAAACATTTATTTAGATTAAGAACAAGATAAAGACCACATTTCCAATTTGGGGACCTATCCTAGACTGAGGTAAGCTTGTGTTTTGAGTTGTATTTACTAATCCTTAAACCCCACTACTGAAATCTACAAAGAAAGCAAACTACAAAGCCATATTTAATTATATCAAATATGTGTATATAGAAAATTATTTATACAAAGGAAAAGATATAAATATTCTTATCAGGACGTACAATACATTTTTTTTAATTATGTAATGTCTCATTTACTGATGAGAAATATTTATTTAAAAGAACAGAATTGTATTATCATTATGTATTTCTCTTTCCATGCAGTCATTTATGTTCAGATCAATGATCTGACTGAGCACAGGTGGATGCAGGCATACTGCAGACTTACACAAGAAAAAGGAGACACGTAGGCATGGCAGCTGCTAGTTATGGATTCATGTAAATCAAAGCTGTTGAGATCTAAGACTGATACAATTGCTGCTAGCATGGCCCAGGAGTAGAAGTACAGCTGTATGAAAAATCTCACAATGCTGGAAATAAAAAAAAAAAATAGGCTCAAAACATAACAAGTAACCTAAACAAATAAATTTCTTAGGTCCATTAAAAGTATGTGACGTCTTCCATGTTTGTAGTAAACCTGGAAAAATGTGAACTATGGTAATGAATCTATAGCTAAATGTAGAAGTAAAAAAACGCCAAATAGAAAAGAAGTAACTTTAGATTTTCAGGAAAGAAGGCCTCTTCTAGCGGAAGACATTCTGTGATTCTATAGTTTTAGAAATTAATCATAAAAACTAAAATGAATTGGGCAATGGTCCATGTCAGGATACTCTTACAGATGTGATTAACCAATAGAGAGTATAACTAGGATGAAATGTCAATGAAGTAGTGAAGACAACTCCTGCTGTAATTAGTATGAGTATAGGTGGAATTGGACGCTGAGGAGGTAACATGATTTCTATCAGAACATGACACTTGAAAACCCAGGGAAACAGCATGGAGAGGCAGACAGGTGTAAGCCAGGAGCCATTTAGTGGCAGAAAAATATTAGGTGCGTGTTTTGAGATTACTGTAGAAAAGTATGTATCACTCAGGCTACCTCTGAAAAGAAAATATTTGTTATTTGTGTAGGACAGAAAATTGAGAGGGCGTGCTACTGAAAGTAGCAAACAGGTTTGGTCTTGTTTTCAGTTTGAATTTTATATTTTTCTTAAACATCCAGCATGGCAAATATAGATGTAAATTTGACAGTCTCCATGTGACCCATGAAAAAAAGATTTGAAATGAAGGGATTAGTTATTTATGTGTGTAGATGGGCTTTCACTCATCCATCTCATAAGAGGAAACAATGGTTTCTATATAGCTCAGCTTCAAAATTCCACACTTGAGTAATGAATTGCATTTGTGTGGCCAGGTTTTGGTAGCAGGATGGCTACAGGGGTGGCTTCTGTGAGAAGCTGCCAGAATCTTCCCCCATGTCTGACAGACTCAAATGCAACTGGCTCCAGAATGGGCCTACCACTGACCAATGCTGAGACACTCAGTGATGGTGGTAGAGCCTCCCTTATCTGGGATAACAGATTTAGGAAGGGCAAAAAACCTGGGCAACTTGCAGCTGAATGCAGAGGACTGAGAACATGTGAAAAAACAGTCCTGCAGACAGTGATGCCAGTGAAGAAGAAGGGACAGGTACTCCAAGTGTGAGAGCAGGGATTCTCCTGCAGCCCCGTGAGGTCTGTGGTGGAGCAGAGACCCACCTGCAGCCCATGGAGGGCCTCACACTGGTGTGCATGTACATGTGATGGAGGACGTGAACTCCTGGGAAGCCCACACTGGAGCAGGAGAAGACTGTGAGGAGTCCTCCCCATGAAGGGGAAGGAGCTGACTGCAGGCCCCATTCCCCATCTCCCTGCAGTGCTGGCTGGAGAGGGCAAGGTAGAGAATTTGGGAGTAAAGATGAGTTGAGGAAGAAAGGAACTGGGGGGGAGGGGGGAAGCTGCTTTAAGAATTTTTTGATTTCTTATTCTACTATGATTTGATTGGTAATAAATTCAATTAACTTCCCCAGAAATTAGATAAAATTAAATATAAAACTTCTCATTTCTTCCCTTTAGAAAGCAAATTTTACTTCTGTTAGATCATGACCTTAGTTCACTAATATTCATAGGAAAACATGGTGGCCTTGAATCTTCATGCTTGTCTAAATTGTCACTATTATTTTATTCTATTCCACTGTTGAAGAGGTAGGGTGATCATGGACTGCACTGATTTTAGGTAATGACATTATGCCAGGCTCGCAGAGCGAGTGGTTTACTCAGACCTTACTGTGAAAAACTTGCTGTAAAAGAAAACGCTCTGTTTCATGTATCAGAAAATGGATAATAGATGGATATAGAGTGTCTAAGAACAAATGCAGGTGGACTTCCCCTGGTCAGAAATTTCATAGACTATTTACATTTTTAGGAAATGTAAACTCAGTCTTATTACTTATGAAAAATGTAAGAAGAAAAAGATTACTGACAGAGTAGCCATTATTCTGTGGAGAGAGATCTTGTTAGTTTCATTCAACACATATCAGACATTTTGCTGGTAAAACTCCTCAGGGTTAGTGCTGAAATCCTCATAACTAGTACCATCATATCTATTCTTTGTGTCTATTGAGTGCGCAGAAATGGTCTATGTTGTGGGTCATGGTTTCTCTAATAATTTTTGTGGCCAAATGATAGGTAAGGATGCTTATACATTTTCGTATTGAATTTACTGGTTTTGATGTCAGGGTAGTAACACAATTCATAGAGGCATTTGCATCCATTGAGCTGTTCAGGGCAAGCTGGGGTGTACCTCATAAAAGGGAAGTGTATGTATTCCTGATTTTGCCCTTTTTCATACTGAAGCTTTTCTCCTGTTCCTAGAGTGATGTCTCGTCATGTTGATCTTGAAATTAGCCATAAATTTCTCTAGCATATGATATTAACTGTCATATTTTTCTGTAGCACTTTTGCAAATTCCCAAATCATAGTCATTTCTTGCTTCAGGGCAAAATATGATCCGTGCATTGAAGCAGTTTTCTGGTTATACTGAAGCTAGGTGAGAGTTTTTGAAGGCACTAATTTTATGCTATTAAAGAGTAGCCAAAGAAGGCTACTTTTTTAGCAGCTTTGAATTTAGAACACTGAGCAAAGTTACTATTCAGTCAGGGTTTGGATACAGGTATTAAAATGGGACATGGGATCCCCTAGCACAGATCCAGGAGCAAGGAGAAATTGTTGTTTAAATGTGCAGCATGTCAGAAAGAACTCCTGATGAAGTAATCCTCAGGGAAAAAAGATCAGTAATCTTGTTCATTAATGACTTTGAGGCATTTTTGGCTAACTACTGTGGGACAGCACAAGTACCAGTGCAGCTTAGGAAAGAGGTATTTCAGTGATATGTTCGAGTTGGTAAAGCTGAAGAAGCACTAGTTTTTTCATCCTTATACAATCACTGGGTTGCCTGAATGTTTGATGAACAATG
Organism: Donacobius atricapilla; assembly: GCA_013397315.1. Classification (NCBI taxonomy): domain Eukaryota; kingdom Metazoa; phylum Chordata; class Aves; order Passeriformes; family Mimidae; genus Donacobius; species Donacobius atricapilla. The sequence continues at coordinate 271,729 of WBMY01001923.1, forward strand.
GTGGATGAAGCTAAAGACTCAAGCTGCACACTATTAGAACGGTGAGAGTCCGGGTCATGAAGAAGCAGACACAATCTGTCAATTTATTTATTTTTTTTTTTTAACAAACAAAAATAGTCATTGAAAGAAACAACACTTTTTAGGGAAAAATTATTATGACCAAAAATGTTAATAGAATTCAGGGAGATAACAAGAACACTTATTCAAAAGCACCTCCTCCCTCTGCTCCCCCCCCAAACTAAAACTGAGGAGAAATTAACCTTGCCCTCTTTTCCATACAAAGAAGGAGTATATGAAAGCTTATTTGTTGAGAGGACACCATTTCAATAATTTCTGTGAGGAATGGAATGTATTATATCATATGTCACTGTTGAGGAAAATATAAATAGGCGAAATTTTTCTGTGAAAGAGGTAAAATGGTTCAGTTGAAATGTGACAAGGTCCTCTCACACATTCAGGGTTGTTTCTGTAGTTTTCTAAAAATCTGCTTTGGTGTATGATATGCTTTAGTGAGTGAATATGAAATTAACAATAAAAGTTTCCTCCAGTCTATAGGCAAGCCTTTGTTGCACAGTATTCAGCTTATGGCCTGATATCCTGTGGGAAATTAAATGAGCATGTTAAACAGTCCTATAATTACTTGAGTCAAAAATTATTGGAGCTTCTCCTTAGCTAGAGACATTGTTTTAAGCTCACTGAGAGAACAGTCTAATGTCAATTAATGCCTGAAAATTGCTATATAAAGGGTCTCTCTTGAATTTCCTGAAAAATACGAAAATGGAAGACATTGAATTTCTATAAAATTAATGCAATTGACATATGCAAGTTTGAATTCCAAACATTTGAAGAAGTACTGGATCACAGTGGGCTCTTTACAACCATTGCTCTCTGTTTTTTTCCAACTGAAAGTAAGAGATGGAACGTGTCAGACTCACTCTTTGTGTTCATCTGTGGCTGGAAAGCCACCCGAGAGAAAAAGATTGGGAAGTGTTGGTCAGCAATGTCTAAACATGAACATGAGCCAGCTGTGTGCCCAAGTGGTCAAGACGGCCAGTAGTACTCTGGCTTGTGTCAGAAACACTGTGGCCAGGAGGGTAAGGGCAGGTATTGTTCCCCTGTAGCCAGCACTGTTGAGGTCACACTTTGAATACTGTGTTCAGTTTTGGATCCCTCACTCCAAAAAACACCCTGAGGTGCTGGGGCACCTTCCAGAGAAGGGCAACAGGGCTGGTGAAGGGTCTGGAGCATAAATCCTATAAGGAGTGACTGAGGGGGCTAGGGTTTTTAGCCCAGAGACAAGGCGGCTCGGGGGGACCTTATCACTCTCTACAACCACCTGAAAGGAGGTAAGAGGGGGTCAGTCTTTTTTCCCAAGTAACAAGCGATAAAACAAGAAAAAACTGTATCAAGTTGCACCAGAGGAGGTTTAGATTGGATATCAGAAATAAATTATTCACTGAAACAAACAGAGGTCTGGCATTTGAAGACACTATCAGGGGAAATGGTGGTATTATCATCCCTGTAAGTGTTCGAAAGGCTTGTTTATGTGGTACTTGGGGACATGGTTTAGAGGTTAACATGGAGGTGATAGATTAATAGCTGGACTCGATGTCTGAGATCTTTTCCAAACTGAAGGATTCTATGGTTCTATGAAAATGAGGTTTTTCACGCTGTTTAGTCATGCCATCTAAGTCTGTTTGGAGAAAAGGCTGCTCCTGTCTGTCAGCCAAGAGAGGTGGGGGGTTTTTGGTACACTGAAGGCAAGATAATTGAGTATGTGACTGCAAAAGAGTTCATGTCAGTATAACTTACATCAAAGTTATAGACTTGGAGCTGGTATTAATTGCAGGCAGTGGCTGCTCTAAATTAAGAGTACAATTTTTTAAATTAATAATTCTAGCTGTCACAACCACTCTGGAAAATCTTTAAAGGCTAGACCTAGTCTGAATCACGAGATTTCTAACTGATAATAAAAAATCCCCATTACTGCTTGCTACCTTTTGTAATAAGATTTCATCAGTGCTTACTAACTGGAAGGGATACAAGGGCAATGAAACCCTGAGTGACAAATCAAATTAAAACACAGCATACAGAGCATACAACATGAAATCAACCACACCACTTTCTATATTTGTAGCTGTAAAATTACTTATCAAAGTTATGTGCAATTTGATGGTTGACTGTTTGCTTTCCATTTTTTTGGCCTGTGGCTTTTTTTTGTGTGTGTGTGGCATAGGGGAACATCAGAATTGGTAAAGAAGGAACAAAAATTCATAGGGGAATGTTAGTTAAGATAGAGTTCAGTGTTGTACTGAAATAAGAAAGATTCCCTTGTGTCTGTGTGGACCATTTCTGACTCTCCTTTTTAAATTAAATATGACTCAATTAAAATTTTTGCGTTTTTTCAGTTCTTTTTTTTTTATTTATTGCTTGCATATAAAGAGAACTATTTTGTGAATTTATTAATTCAAGTGGTTTAAAATTGTATTTTTCAGAGAATAAAAGTATTTTCAATTTAAAAGAAGAGAATAAAAGAAATTAAAAGAATAGAAAGAGAAAAAAACAAATTAATTGAAACCCTGAACTATGTTAAATGTATGTTTTCTACATGGATATTCAAAGATAAATGTGCTATATATCTTTACAATTTTTTAATCTTTTTAATGTGTAAGAAATATCATGTGGAAAATATGATACTTTAAACTCACAAAGAACTAATTATCCAGCTGTATTATGAAACTGCTTGGCTATACTTTTACTGAAATAATTTTAATTAGGGTCAAAGTAATGCAGCAAGAAGAGTAGAGGTACAAAACATTTTTCTTTCCGTGGATAAATTGTTTTTGGTTAAATGGCTGGATAAAATTATGAAATGAATAATCCACACCTGTTAAACTAAAATGGTTCTTGAAACAGAAGTAATTACTGTGCAGCTCCAGTCTGTGTCACCCATTTCATGTGCATTCATGGGTGAATACAAATGAAAACTTATGCTGATGGGATTCTGGTATTGGTTTGCATGGTTTATTTTTTTTTAATGAAATTCTCAAAAAAACACCATTAATTAGGATTTAATATAACTTTACTGTATAGAATATTTATTTATTTTATATAATGAAATTGCATTTGTTTTTCAAATTATACTATTTTATCTATCAAAACAAATTAAAAAGATGCTAAGATTATTCTCTAGGAATGCAATTACACTCTCATTTTCTAAAAGAAGATGGTTGTATGCAAAATGCTTGTTCAGAAATGGTAAGTTTTCTCTACTTTGGTACACCTATAACTGTGACCAGAAGCTGTTTAGAAGCCTACTGACTACTACTTCAGACAAAAAAACTATGTGAGATCCTACCTTAAAAATTTAACAACATGCACAAACAAGTTCCAGCTTCTAGGAATATGGTTTGACTGTAATTTAATTTTACAAATGTAGCTTTTGAATGTAAAGTAACCTATGACTAAAATACTACATACATAATTTATTTACTAGACAAAATTAAAAAAAAGTCATGCATTTCTTGTCAGCTTTGAAGTTTTAAGTCAGAAGCCTAACATTTATTGTTTTTAAAAATCTTCCTTCCTTCCTTTCTTCCTTCCTTCCTTCCTTCCTTCCTCTCTTCTTTTTTCCTTCTTGACTTTTTTCTCCTTTTATATTTTTCCTTGTGTCTCTTCTTGAAGTGAACATTGGAAATGGGGTACACATTCTTTTCTATCTGCTGGGACCATTTTTCACCTTAAATGTCAGGAGCTTGCAAAGCATTTTAATTTTCACCTTGTCAATCTATAGAGGCTAAATATCCAGAGTTAAAATAACAGTGTTATTGAAAGTCAGAGGGGTTGAAGGATGCCAGGATCTGGTACTGAAATCTGGGATCTGCTAAAGACTCTGTCATGTACTTAATATGTGAACTTGAATAACTGCAGTTGTATCTCTTTGCATGGTTCCTAAACTTAAGGATCTGAACTGCACATTCACACTTATGGTTATTTTTCAGAGTATGACTAGGTGTCCGACTTAGCACAACCACATTACATGGTTTTATCCTACATTTATGGCAGGTAAATCTGTGACTTCCACAGATGAGCTGCCTTTGTTACTACAGTTTTGGTGTGCTTTTTTCACCATAAAAGTATATAAAACAAGGAAACCTTTGCACTGAAATAATTTTGATCCTGAAACTCATGCCTCACAGATTCACAGAATGGTTTGGGTTGGAAAGGATGCCTGGAATTCATCTAGTCCAATCCCTCTGCTAAAGCAAGTTCATCTGGAGCAGGTTGCACAGGATCACATCCACATGGATTTTAAACATCTCCAGGGAAGGAAAGTCCACTGTCTCTGGGGAGCCTGTTCTGGTGCTCAGTCATCCTTAAATTTGCTTCCTCATATTCAGATGGAACTTTCTGTGTTTCAGTTTGTGCCTGTTGCCCCTGTCTCTGGGCACCACTGTAAACATCCCCTTGACACCCACTTTTAAAATATTTGTATGCACTGATAAGGTCCCCTCTCAGTCATCTCTTCTCTGGACAAACAAGCCTAGCTTTCCTCATAAGTGAGGTGCTCCAGCCTCCTGATGATCTTTGTAGCCCTCTGCTGGACCCACCTTGTCTTATGGGAGCTGGGGAGTCCAGAAGTGGACACAAGATTCCAGAAGCCACCTCACCACCTCCCTTGGACCTGTTGGCTACACGATTACTAAGGCAGCCCAGGACACCACCATCCTTTTTTTGCAACAAGGTCACATTGGCAGCTCATGGTTAACTTGTTGTCCACCAGGATTCCCACGTCGTCTTCCCCTAAACTGTTTTCCAGCAGGTCAAGGCCTAATCTGTACTAATCTGGTGCATGGGGTTATTATCCTATTAACTTCATTATGTCCCTCCTCTCTGCCCTAGTCTTCAGTTTGTTGTTGTGGTTTGGAAAGACAGGTGTCTGACAGGGAAAGATGGAGCTTCCCTTGCAATGGAGAATGTAAGCCCCTCCCTCCAAATTATTATAATTTTGCTATTAAGGGAGATTTCAGGCAAAGATATGGGAAAAGAATAACAAGTCTTTACTAGGAATATTAAAAATACAAATGCAGTAGTACAAAGAAACAAGCAAACAAACAAAAAATCCTAGAAAAACTGACAGAGTCAGAATAACGACCTGATAACCTTGATGGTCAGCATGTTGGAAGCAGTCCAAAATAAGTCCTCCTGGAGTGACCAGATGTGGTTCTGTTGGAGTAGAGATGATCCTGTAGAAAGGGTCCAGTGGTGGCAAGATGGGTCTGATCTTCCTCTGAAATCCAGTGGAAAACAGGCTACTCTGGTGTTCCGAATTGCAGGTTTTATCCAGGTAGGAGGGCTTGGCTCCTCCCATTGGGTGGAGCAACTCACAATGGAATGATGTAATTGTATCAGTCATGCAGTGAACCTTAATGGCCGTCCTGGAAGAGATAAGGAACACTGCTCCATCTGGTTTTAACAGCCAGCCTATTAACAAAAGATACCCACCTACCCCCTCCTGGAGTTATGAGCAATGGGTTATACAAGAGATAAAGAGCAAAACCACCTCCAGTACACACTTTTGTTTACATATTGCAACCCAAGACACTTGTCCAGATATTGGTGAATGGCAGCACGGCCTTCTGATATATAAGATACTCCTCACAGTTTGTATCATCGTTGCTGAACGATGTACACTCTGTCCCTTCATCCAGGCTACTGATAAATTAATTGACCAAGACCAAACCCAGTACTGACCCCTGGAAAACCTCATTACCTACAGACATCCAGCTAGACCTTGTGCCACTGATCACAACCCTCTGAGCTCTGCCATTCAGTTCTCAATCTCCATCACTGTTCACTCATCTAACACAATCCCTGATTTTCCCTCTCAGGATGTTATGGGAAACAATGTCAAAAGCCTTACTGAAGTCAAGACAACATCCACTCCTCTCCAGTCATCTACCCTGCCAACCATTCCATCATTGAAGTCTATCAGAACAATAAAGCATGACTTCTCCTTAGTGAATTCATGTGAACTACCTGGTAACATTCGTTTCTTCTGCAGGCTTAGAGATCTCATCCAGGATAAGTTGTTCCATCACCTTTCAAGAGATGGAGATGAATCTGACTGGCCTGCTATTTCCTGGGTTATACTTCTTGACTTTCTTTAAGAATGGAGTAACATTAGCTTTCTTCCAGTCCTCAGGCACCTCTCCCATTCTCCACAACCTTTCAAACATGACAGAGAATGACTTTAGCAATAAGAACTCCTGAGTCCCTCAGCACTTGCAAGTGTTTCCCATTGAAGCCCATGGATCTGTCTAAATAAACTCTAATCTGATCTGCTTTGACCAAGGGAAAATCTTCCTTTCTCCAGACTTTCTCTCTTGCCTCGAGGGACTGAGATTCCTAAGGGCTGGCCTTAGGAATGACAGAATGAATCTAAGAGGGCATTCAGTAACTCTGCTTTTGTTGTATTCGTCAACAGGGGACCCACCTCATCCAGCAGTGGGACCACATTTTCCCTAGTCTTTCCTTTGCTACAGATGTACTTGAAGAATCCCTCCTTGTTCTTACCAGCTTTTATTCCAAATTGACCTTACCCTTCCCTGTTCCAACCCTGCATGCTCTGACAATGTTCCTATATTCCTCCCAAGTTGACTGTCCCTTTCCTTACAGTCTGTAAACTTCTGTTTCAATTCAGCCAGAAACTCCCTGCTCATTCATACAAGTCTCTTACCCCCTTCGCTTGCATCATTGAGATGTACCAATCTGGAGCTTGAAGGAAACAATTCTTGAATATTAGCCAGCTTGCTTGGGTCCCATGATACTCTACCAAGCAAATGTCTAAAAAGGCTAACATTTACTCATCTGAAATCACACCAGGCCTCCTTTTTGGTGTAAACAAGGTCCAGCATAACACCTCTCCTTCTTGGCCCCTGTATCTCTTGGAGAAGGAAATTCTCATCAACAAATTCCAGGAACCTCATGGATTTTTTATGCCTGTTATGTTGACTGTCCAACAGATTTCAGAGTAGTTGAAATTCTCCATGGGAATCAGGCCTTGTGAATGTGAGGCTATTCCAATCTGTCCATAGAGGGCCTTATCAGCTCAACTCAAGAGAAACTTGTCAGGAAAGAATCATCAACATTTTTTAAAGATATGTCAGATTTTTGACATTGTCAGAGATGAAACCAAGTATAAGAACACAAGACAAAATTATTGCTGGTTAGAAACTAAATGTTGGAATTCTATAATCAGCTCCATACTACTAGTTTCCAGGAGCCTCCTTTCTCTCTGGCTGTCATGCCTGCTTCATAGTGCCTGTTTTATGTTTGCTCTTGGTGCTCTGTTTGTTGACCAATTTGAAAGATAAATGAAGTATTAAAGAAGCAAGAGCAGCTGAGCCACTGGCTTCATCAGAGTGCTCGGGGACCATCTTCAGCTTTTGATAAGACTGTCACAGCTTGTGATTGCATCTCATAACTGTTTCTTAGTTACCACTCACAATCAAATTCAGAATGCAGGGACTGTGGGAAAGCCAGATAATGACCTTGGCAAGTGTCTAGGAACAGAACCGAGAAATTATTTACAGCACTTGCCTTCAAGGGATAATTTGGCAATAGAACTACAAAGCAGGTTTCTATGGGCAATGCTGAAATTAGTAATAGACTTTTAAATATTAAAGCCCCCTAAAAATAACCACAGATGGAATAAGGGAGAAAAACCTCTGGGACCTATTTTCCACCTCAGCTGGCAACATACAATTCTTGGTTTAATAACAAAAGACATCTTATTAAATTATATTACAGTGAGTCTGTTGCTTAGTGCAGGTGTCAGGCTGGTAGTGTTGCTAATACCTACTGTAGCCACACATGCTGCTATGAAAAGCTAGCCAATATTTGAGTACAAATGACATGCATGTATTATCTCTCAGTGTTCTATGACAATATAATTAAATTTAATGTTTGTAAAAAATGCCTTCAAAGATTTTATAATATTCAGGCATATTTGTTATACATTTCAATATAGGTATTCAAAGATCACCCCTTCAAATCTGTATTTAGTAATGAAAGGCCACAAATAATTTAATGTGATTTATTTTAATAACAATTTGGGTCCTCAGACTGCAAGGACTGGTGTGTGTGTGCAACAAACATAATTTCATACCATACTTCTTCAGTTTATAATAAATTGATTTTTCAAATGTTAAAAAAATGTGTTTTATACTGCAATGGGAAAGAATTCTTAATCATTGACATCACTATATTACTAAACTGATGTCCAGGACAAAGATCTCCAGTGTTCTATTTCATACCAGACTAAATATGCTCATTCATAGTTTATCGATAAACTATATGAAAAAGCTTAATATACAAATAAGCCATGTTGACTATAATGTTTTCATGCTGAATTTCTAAAAAAAAGGGACACTAGTGTTTTAGTACCATTATAATGAGTTTACAAATACCTGTGACATATCAGATGACATAAAAAATTGCTTTACAGAGCACTGAATCTGAAAATGACAAATAAAAGGTAGCACAATCCACAAGTAGTGTAAGAAAATATATTCTTCTCATATTCCAACTTTTTAATAGACTGTGAAGTGCTGAAAGATCATCATTTTCGCATAAGAAAATTGCTAAACATTCCTATAAGCATCATCCACTTCTGTCAGGATTAATATCATCCTTTCTAACCTTGTTCTGAAAAGCTTTACAGTGTGTGGCTGGGGGACATTGGCTCTAATGAGGCAAAAATTCTCTGAAACAAACTTATGTACCTTTTTCATCAATCTTTATACTTTAAACTACTCTGTGTTTGGGCAAGTATGGTAAAAATTATAATGAGTGAGATATATCTGAAAGAGTCAAAACTTACTATTTCTACCTACTGAAACCACCTTTAAGAAGACTTTCAAGTGGAAGTGCTTGTATCTTAGATTTTTCTTTTGTTCATCATTAGGAAGTACTGAATTTTACAGGGACAGTGTCGTGGTTTACCACTAGCCAGTAACCAGTACCACTCAGCTGTATCCCTCAGCAATAGAACTGGGAAGAGAATGGGTAGGCCTAAAGCTAGTAAATTTATGGATTGAGTGAAAGACAGATTAATAGGGAAGGCTAAAGCTTGTGCACACAAGCAAAGCAAGGAATTAATTCACTCCTTCACATGGGCAGGCAGGTGTTCAGTCATGTCCAGAATAGAGACGTATCACATGTAATAGTGACTTGGGAAAACAAACTCTCCAAAATTTCTCCTGCTTCCTTCTGCTTCTTCTCCTCAATTTATATATTGAGAAAGATGTCCTATGGTCTGGAATACCCCTTTGGTCAGTTGGGGTCACCTGTCCTTGCTGCGTTCTCCTTCCAAACACCCATGCAACCCCAGCCTTCTCACCAGTATGGCAGTACAGAAACCAGAAAAGACCTTTACTGCGTGTAGGCTCTTCTCAACAATAACAAAAACATCTCTATATTATGATCCCTTTATATTCAGCACAAATTCAAAATATTGCCCCATACCAGCCACTGTGAAGAAAAATACCTCAGCTCAAACCAGTACAGACAAGTCATTCAACTAGCGCTGCATTTCTGAGCTGATCAAAGTATGTATTTATTGTAGGAGGTCCCTTTTTTTTTCCCTCCCTGTTCATCTTCCTTATGGACCAGTTGTGAGCCATAATTATTTTCTCATTAGCTCTAATTGCTTGAAGGATTTCTAATATGTATTAAGATAGACTGAGAGGATTTATTATCTTATCATGCTGGGTCACCTCATACGTGCTGCCATTTATTCACATGGTGCGATTATCTTTCTCTAATCCAGTACCTCACCATCCTTCCAGACAACAAAATACAAGCAGGCTTTGCAAAGAATAGCTGTAAGTAGTGGGTGCTGAAGAATATGAAGGAAGCAGTGGCTGTGCAATTGCACAAGCTTACTTATTCCCTTTCTTTTCATGTGTCATTAGCATACTCATCTTTTCCTTCTCATGAATGTTTCTATTGCTAGTTATGAGGTTTGGCTCCAGTATTTCTTGAAAGTAGGTATCCCTGGTCTTCTCTGCATAGCTTCTGACTAGGACCCAGCCGGACATTCAGCTGGTGCGGTAAAAATCACAGTGCTGCAGTGCCAGTCTGTGGCCTTCAAACACCTCATTGTTACGGCAAATCACCAAAAACTCAGAACTGTGTTCCCCGAAAATCATAATTCTGTCCTAAAATAAGGCATTACTTCAACAGTCAAATCTGTTCCTTACTTTGTTCTTGATTTTCTAGTCTTTAGGTTAAATCTGTTCAAATGTTGACTTTTTTTCCAACCCAAAGGGGAAAATTGTAAACTGCTATAAACTAACAGAGTTGTCTGGATTTCTGGAATATTTCACAATTATCATTGGGTATTTGTAAGGACAAAACCCTGACATTCTGTATGCTGTGTGTAGTGTATACAGATTTTCACCTAGATAAAAGCAAAACAAACTAAAACAAACAAACACAAAACAGTGGAAAAATTGGATCGTAGGAAACCTCGAGGCTGAATTTAATCATAGACTCTCTATCCTGCATAACCTTCATTCAACTTTGCCTTGTCAAAGTCTGCTAGTAATTTCATGCTTATATGGTGGGATTATGAATATGGTCATTCATCTGTGAATATCAGGGATTCAGGTGAATTAAAAGCTCTTCCACAAACATTCATACAACAAACACCTGTACAAATGTCCATGATGAAATTCAGATTGAAAAGAGTACAAGGGTAGAGCTTAATTTCACAGCTCATTGAAGTCTTTGAGAGCCTTTAAAGTGAATCCAATGGGTTTGTTCAAAGAATGAAGTAGTATACAAGAGTACTCAAATATGTCCCAAAGGCTGCAGAACTTTACTCACATTAGAATGATAAATAGATAGATGTGACTTAGATTTGTAGAACAGCTAAGTGAGGTTATGGACATGAGCAGGTTACCCTGGAATAACTAATTATGATGTATTAGCTATTCCACAGTAATAGCCTTTTTCAAAATACTCATCCTGCAGTGAACAAAACACTGTATGATGTGGTATATGCCCTGAGTGAAATAAGGTTAAGCCTGTTCTAGAATAGACAGAAGACAAATACACTAGTGAGAAGTGCCTTTTCAGTTGTCCCAAATAATAGCTTCTTGGATCTTGAGGTCTTATTTTGAGGCTTTTGTATTATAGTACTTTATAGTTCAATAATGTCAAATAATTGGATCAAATTTACTATTACTGAGACTGAGGATGAAGAAAGTACCAGAAACAATCGTGAAACTGAGATTCAAGCTTTTATAAAACAGTGAAATCAACCTGGCATTTGGCTAACAAAGCAGAAGACAGAAATGGAACTAAGGCAACATGCACATTCATTTAACTACAAGTGGAGGCTCTGTTATAAATCAAGAGGAGCAGAGTTCACCAGTCCAATGTGTTATTATTACCTTAATATATTTGCTCAAAGCTCAGCCATGACTGCTGCAGGAGTAATTTCTTTTTCAGAAAGCAGTAATTGGAAAATTATTCTATATTTTAGCAGCCTGTGTTATAGGATTGTTAAAAGTATGTTATTAGTTTTCAATGTTAATTTCCATTTTTATTACATTTGTTCTGCTTCTGTTCCAGAAATCTACTGAAAAGTGCCTATGGGTCATCACTATGTTTTAAATATAGATAACATACATAGGAGTATCAAAAGAAAAAGGAAAAAGTTTGATTGCATGTCAAATTTATCATCCCTTTTTGAAATTACTGTTTTGTGTTACAGATTCCTGGAATAAGAATATGGCTGATAAATTATTCCCTTGTATAGGTTTCAGTACCATTTCTTAATCTCTTTTTTTAAAGATTCTGACTCTAGAAATAGCATTTTGTAGAAATAAAATAAAAAAAGTTTACATAGGAAATATACGTATACACATATGTATATGTACAATATACATGCTGAAGAGGTATGATGGAGGATCCTGGACAAAATTTAAGCACTAAATGAAGTTGCTGTGAAAAGAAATGTTTTATGTACATTTCCTCAGTGAATTTATGTTGTTATATTCCAAATCTCTTATTTAGACAGAAAATAAACCTGCCTTATGGGCACATATACATATATATGTATATATATATATATATATATAGCATATGTGTGCATATATATGTGTATATATACAAAAGCAAATGTTTAAATTTAGAAGAACAAATATCTTAACAATCTAGTTCAAGAATCATTGCCAGTATAGACCTATTTTTTTTTTTTTTACAGAAAATGTAAGGAAAATAGCCCAGTCAGAATACTTCTATAGAGAAAAATGCACCGTAGTACTCATAGTATAATTAAAAATAAACTAAAAAAGTGAACATGCACTGTGCTTTATCCTGGTTTTATGCTCATCCTTTCTTTAATTTTTCCATGCAGCTACTGCTCTATGCTGCCCACTGTCTCTGATTTTTTTGAAGACCCCCTCCCATCATACCAGGCATGCTTTTGTCTACACATCAGTGATAAATGAGTAAGAGTTATTAACATCTTTACAGAGAATAACTGCTTATTACTGCTATCTATATAAACTATGGTTATATCACAAAAAGATGAACTCATACAAAGGAAGGCCCATCTGATTATGAGGAAGAACTTCCTTACTGAGTGACTGATTAGTGCAATAGTCGGCTCAGAGAGGTTATCTGGACACAATCTTGTGCCTTGTGCTCCAGGATGACCCTGCTTCAGCAGGAAGGTTGGACCAGGTGGGCCACTGTGGTTACTTCCAACTTTACTCTCTCTGTGATTATGTGTAGGTAAGAAAAAATGAGCCATAGATACCTGCTCAAACAGAGAAAATTTAAATCACAAGGCAGTAGGTCAAGAAAAGTTCAGACAGGGGAAATGTGACTAAACTCAGAAGCTTTGCAAATTTAGTATGAGGCATGCTACTTGCAGTGGTGGTGCTGTATTACAGGGCCACATGATGATAGTGTTTTTCTTTTTTATCACTGAAGAAAAAGGTTGATCACAGTGATGGGTAAATATTGAATTGCAGTATGGATAATGAGAGAACAATATACTCTCAGTTTAAGGAACTGTCTGATGCCAGAGAACTCGTATCTACTGATAATTTTCATGTGTCCTGCTGCTGCATATCAAGATTTTGTAAGAAGCATTATCTGTATAAAACTATTATCTGTGAAGTTATCCATGTATTAGCTATGGATGGAGAACAGAGGAGCTAAGGGGAAATTCCTAACCAGCACAAATGACTCAGTGTGAATTCACATAGATTGTTTCACAGAGAGAGAGAGAGGAGAGGTATGTTGGCTCATAGGAAGATCTTGCCCAGAGCTAAGGATTTTAAACATAACATTTGATAGTGTCAGGCCTTAGACTAATATTCCCTCAGACTCAGTTTATACATGCATAGATCCACTGACAGTAATGCCTACACATCCCACATTTGATTATGTTGAGACACTGAACAATTCTGTTCTGGAAAATAGAGCTATTGGTTCCATGTGGACATCTCGTATTTACAAGAATGTAGGTAAAAGGAAAACACTTGCTGTTGAAATTCTGTTTATCCAGTAAGATACAAATTTATGATTTGTAACATATTCCAAATGAAATAAAGTCCTTGAAGCTCAAATATCAATAATGATACGAAGACATAGTAATTAAAATGTAAATAAGACTGTTAAAACAACACAAAATACTTGCCATTAAATATTTTCTTTTGTATTTATAGAGCTAAAGAAGAAACTCTTCCAAATAATGTGTTATATTTGACAAATCGTGCAGTTATTCATGAGATATCTTTGATGACTTGAACATGTGAAGAGCTTTTATTTGAGCAGACTGTAGTGGGCTGGTATAAGTGCTCTGTCCCTAGGGCTGGCTGCAAATCATACATGCAACCTCTAGAGTATGTTGACAGCTATCTGTAAAACAACATACAAAAAGAGAAGCAACTGTAATACTTACAGAAGGAGAGCATACAAGAACTTGAAAGACATAATCAATAGTCAGCTCAGACTGTATTGGTGTAAACCACTTAATACAGCCACAGTTTGGCTCTATGACATGACTGAGTATGAAGAGCTCAAATTAATTACTAAACTGACAAACTGCCATTCTTAGGTTATCAACACAGCAGTGAAAGATAGATATGGGGAGAGGAGATGAGAAGGAGACTAACTATATAAGAAAAAAACTTATTATGGACTAAATAAATATCAACAGAAAAGGTTAGGTTTAGACACAATCACATCTATAGAATAGCCATAAAGCATGCTGGGGTTTGAGGGAGGAATTAAAAAAAAAAATCTTTACATGAAAAATACTCACAGGTTTTGGGATTATCACAGTATTATCTTTACTGTCAGAAAAAAAAAAAAGGCAAAAGCATTCTAGATTTGCATATTAAAGGGTATGGTACTCTGTGTGCCTACCCCAACACCTGCTTTCATTTTCAGCGAGTAAGACAGAGGTGTTTATAAATATGCATCGTACAGAAATATTTATTAATTCTTTGGCAATAAGTTTGTCAGGCAATCCTCCTCATACATACAAAGCAATATATGCATTTCATAAATAAATAGATAAATAGACACATGGGTGGGTAGAAATAGGCAGGAATTTAAAATAATCATTGTACAAACTATCTAGCATTCATGCATGGCACATATACAGAACTTTATTAATTAGAGGGACCTATGTCTACACACAAATACCATGCACATTTAAAAAGCCAGGGGTATGAAAAAGAAGTTCTTATATCTGAAATCACTGTTACAGAGCACTCTAGAGATATTTGGCACATCTTGGAATGTTGCTGTTAAAAGGGCAGCTAACCTCTAAGGTCTGTGACAGCCATGCTAATGACCTATCACACTTATTATGACACATTACAAAAATACATTACTCTCAAAAGTAACAGTTTAATGTTGAAAAAAGTACCTTTTTTATGCTGGAGAATGTGGGGAGTTGCTAACCAACACTGGGCTCAGATTAATGCTGAGAAATTGGAATTCTGATTTCAGTGAGTATATTCAAGTCCATGAGGTCATGAATGGTGCAATGAGCCTGAAGGTGGTATGAATAAAGCTGTAAGCAAAATGTCATTGCTTTTTATTACAGATTTTCTACTTATTTCCAGTGCCTCCTATTAAATTCAGAGAGAAAATACTGATTTTCCTGGAAGTGATTAAGTGTAAGACAGGATATAAATAGTTTGTGACTATATGAATTTCGTATTAAACTTCAAAACTTTAAACTTTAAAAAGCCAACCCAGGTACCTGACACTCTGACAAGAGCACCTGACACACATTTTGTCTCGGTAAGGGCTATTGAATGCCCACATTACAAGGCCAAATTTGGGGTTACACATCTGCCTGCTAGAGATAGAGCAGCTCCTTGAAGAAAGGAGCAGCCCTGTATTGGAAAATTTCAGAATTTCTCATAAGGCGTGTCTAGAGAGTAATTCTGAAAATCTAATTTAAAAGTGAAATATTGTGTCACATTTAAAACTTGACTATACAATATCCACGAAATTATTTCTTTCAAGCTTACTTTGGGTATAAACATATATAGGTTATGTTGAATAAGTAGGGTGACATAGGTCTTATACAGTAATTCTGCATTTTATCCATAAGGGGAAGGAAGGAAGGAAGGAAGGAAGGAAGGAAGGAAGGAAGGAAGGAAGGAAGGAAGGAAGGAAGGA
>WBMY01001923.1:287907-308218 GCA_013397315.1 Donacobius atricapilla
AAAGAAAGAAAGAAAGAAAGAAAGAAAAAGAAAGAAAGAAAGAAAGAAAGAAAAAGAAAGATAAAGAAAGGCGGAGTTTGGGGCCGATCGTGCATCTGTATTTTGTAGGGGGTTTGTTTGGTTTGGATTTTTCTGCTTCAGGCTCAGTTTTCTCATGTTCCAAATGCTTTTCAGAATATAACAGGTGTGTGTTCCACTTATGGAGGGTATCATTACTGATAGAACTGGAATTTCTAATGATTAGCTACACTGTAAAAAACAATATAAGCTATAATAATCAGAATTGTTTTGTTTCCAATATTACTTAATAATAGTGCATGATTTAATATCTAAATACACCTATTCATGGGGGAAGCAGCTATTACTAACATGTTCCCAACATACCAAGATAATAATGTTTTAGTGTGCACCATAACAGGTAAAATAAAAACATAGATAAAAAACTTTGACAACCTTCTGCTTAAGTGAATATTTGTCATGGGTTTAAGCCCAGCTGGAGAGAAAACACCATGCAGCTGCTCTCTCAATCTCTCTCTTCCCCTCCCCATCCCCAATGGAACAGGGAGGAGAAGTAGAGCAAAACTTGTGTATTGAGATAAGAACAGTTTAATAATTGAAAAGAAAGTAAAATACAATAATAATGGTAAATAATAACAATAATGATAATAGAAAGGGAAAAACCAATGATACACAGTACAATTATCCATCATTCATTGAATGATGACAGACACCCCTTCCTGAATCTAGATCAGCCTCCTTCTGGATTCTGTGGTGTGGAATATCCCTCAGTTCATGTCATCTGTCTCAGCTATTCTCCCTCTCTGTTTTTTTGCCTACCTCCTCGCTGAAAGAGCATGAGAAGTCCTTGACTTATGATCAACTTAACTTGGCAAAAACCCAATAATATCAGTGTGTTATCAACACTATTTGCAGTAAAAAAAAAAAAAAAAAAACAACAAAACCAAAAAAAAAACCCACCCCAAAAGCCCAGCATTTTAACAGCTACTGAAAAAAAATTAATTGTATTCTAGGTGAAGCCAGGGCAGTATTTCATGCTTTCTGCAATCACAAAGCCTGAACTTTTTTTAGAGCAAATTAGTTCTGAGCTGATTATGTGTTTATATATAGGGGTTTTTTTTCATTACCAACAGATGGTGTTCAGCATACTATTTCTTCTAGAGAGATACAGCAAAACCTGAAAGTTACTCAAAATTAATTACTGGACATGGTCAATGCTAAGGTTTGAATTTTCATGTTAAAACAAAATAAAATAACTTATTTTAAAATAGGGTGAAATATCTATTAAATATGTGACTTCTGTTGCCTTAGTTTTGCATGTCATGAGTTCATCTTGAACTTTGGATGAACAAAAATGAGCAAAAATTCTCACAGCAAGATTCAGTTCAAACGGAGATATGATCAGCTACGTGAAAAATGCAGACTTAGAGAAACTTGATTTGGTTTTATTGAAAACTTAATAATCTTCAATTCAAATGAATTGAAGTTTATAATGCATGCACAGATTTGTGGTGCCTTGACTGACTTGATACCAGGTGGTCACCAAAGCTTCTTTGTTATTCCCCTCCTCCACTGGACGAGGGCGAGAAAATATAGTGAAAAGCTCCTGGTTTGAGATAAGAACAGGAAGAGTCAGCAGTTACTTTCACAGACAAAACAAACTTAACTTGGGGAAAATGAATTTAATTTATTACCAATGAAATCAGAGTAGCATAATGAGAAGTAAGAAAATCTTAAAATTACTTTCCTTCCCCCGCCATTTTTCCCAGGCTTAGCTTTATTTTTCTCTGCTCCCCATCAGAGTCACAGGAGGACAGGGAATGGGGGCTGAGGACAGTTCATATCACATTGTCTCTATCACACCTTCCTTTTTGGGGGGAGGATGCCTTACACTCTTCCCTGCTCCAGCATAGGGTTCCTACAGTCCTCGAAGAGCTACGCCAGTGTGGGGCCCCTGCAGAGTCACAAGTGCTGCCAGCAAACCTGTTCCAGCATGGACACGTCTCTCCATAGGGCCACATGTCCTGCCAGGAGCCTGCTTCCCCTCCCATGGGATAACAGCCCCCATCAGACACCCGCCTGCTCTGGCACGGAGTCCTCCAAGGGCTGCAGGTGGATCTCTGCCCCAGTGTGGAACTCCATGGGCTGCACGGGCACAGCCGCCTCCCCACGGGCTGCACCACGGGCTGCAGGGGATATCTGCTCCAGTGCCTGGAGCATCTCCTTGTGCTCCTTCTGCGCTGGCTCTGGTGTGTCTGCAGGGCTGTTGCTGTCACACAGGCTTGCTTCTCTCTCTGACTGCAGTCGCTGTCACACAACACCTTTTTCCTGCTCTTAAATCTGTAATTCCAGAGGTACTCCCACTGTTGCTGATGGGCTCAGAATTGGCTGGCAGCAGGTTCGTGTTGGAGCCAGCTGCCTTTGGGTCCGCTGGACATGGGAGAAGCTTCTAGAAGTTGGCACAGAAATCACCCATGTAACACCACCACTACCAAAACCTAGCCAGGCAGACTCAATACGTTCTGTCAGAATGCCCTCAAACCCTGAATATCTTTAAATTGTCACATATACATTTCCAAAAGAAATGGAATCAAAAGGTCTTAGTGTTACACAGGTCTTCCTTTGTGAATATTTAAATTTGTACAGTCAGACTCATCATAGAGTACACATTTGTTTTGCTATTTTAGAACACAAAGTCCTCGATTCATGACTGTAAAAACAGTCAAAACTTTTTCAATTTGATTTTCCAGCAGATAATACAGTCTTTGGTCAAAAGCATAAATGACACATGAAGTAATTATATAATTATTTAAAACCTGAAAGTATTTGGAGATATAATTATTTAAAAAAATACTAATATACCAACATGATTTAATATATGTAAATAATAAGTAAATAATATACATAAATAATTATAATATTTATAATAGAAGAAAGCAAAATTATTTTTCCTAGATTGCAAAAAAAAAGCCAAAATACAAATAAATTCCATTTCTAAAATTGTCATTCATATGAGAAAAACAAGAAAACTTTAAAAATGTAAATTGCAATTTCATCCTAATTAAAGTCTCTTGCTATGAAAAAATAACGTAAGCCCCCCTAATTATGTTTAATTTAACAAATCATATATTTTAGCCCCCAATTATGTTTAATTTAACAAATCATAACATAAGCCCCCCTAATTATGTTTAATTTAAGAAATCATATAAATTAGCANCAAAACAAACTTAACTTGGGGAAAATGAATTTAATTTATTACCAATGAAATCAGAGTAGCATAATGAGAAGTAAGAAAATCTTAAAATTACTTTCCTTCCCCCGCCATTTTTCCCAGGCTTAGCTTTATTTTTCTCTGCTCCCCATCAGAGTCACAGGAGGACAGGGAATGGGGGCTGAGGACAGTTCATATCACATTGTCTCTATCACACCTTCCTTTTTGGGGGGAGGATGCCTTACACTCTTCCCTGCTCCAGCATAGGGTTCCTACAGTCCTCGAAGAGCTACGCCAGTGTGGGGCCCCTGCAGAGTCACAAGTGCTGCCAGCAAACCTGTTCCAGCATGGACACGTCTCTCCATAGGGCCACATGTCCTGCCAGGAGCCTGCTTCCCCTCCCATGGGATAACAGCCCCCATCAGACACCCGCCTGCTCTGGCACGGAGTCCTCCAAGGGCTGCAGGTGGATCTCTGCCCCAGTGTGGAACTCCATGGGCTGCACGGGCACAGCCGCCTCCCCACGGGCTGCACCACGGGCTGCAGGGGATATCTGCTCCAGTGCCTGGAGCATCTCCTTGTGCTCCTTCTGCGCTGGCTCTGGTGTGTCTGCAGGGCTGTTGCTGTCACACAGGCTTGCTTCTCTCTCTGACTGCAGTCGCTGTCACACAACACCTTTTTCCTGCTCTTAAATCTGTAATTCCAGAGGTACTCCCACTGTTGCTGATGGGCTCAGAATTGGCTGGCAGCAGGTTCGTGTTGGAGCCAGCTGCCTTTGGGTCCGCTGGACATGGGAGAAGCTTCTAGAAGTTGGCACAGAAATCACCCATGTAACACCACCACTACCAAAACCTAGCCAGGCAGACTCAATACGTTCTGTCAGAATGCCCTCAAACCCTGAATATCTTTAAATTGTCACATATACATTTCCAAAAGAAATGGAATCAAAAGGTCTTAGTGTTACACAGGTCTTCCTTTGTGAATATTTAAATTTGTACAGTCAGACTCATCATAGAGTACACATTTGTTTTGCTATTTTAGAACACAAAGTCCTCGATTCATGACTGTAAAAACAGTCAAAACTTTTTCAATTTGATTTTCCAGCAGATAATACAGTCTTTGGTCAAAAGCATAAATGACACATGAAGTAATTATATAATTATTTAAAACCTGAAAGTATTTGGAGATATAATTATTTAAAAAAATACTAATATACCAACATGATTTAATATATGTAAATAATAAGTAAATAATATACATAAATAATTATAATATTTATAATAGAAGAAAGCAAAATTATTTTTCCTAGATTGCAAAAAAAAAGCCAAAATACAAATAAATTCCATTTCTAAAATTGTCATTCATATGAGAAAAACAAGAAAACTTTAAAAATGTAAATTGCAATTTCATCCTAATTAAAGTCTCTTGCTATGAAAAAATAACGTAAGCCCCCCTAATTATGTTTAATTTAACAAATCATATATTTTAGCCCCCAATTATGTTTAATTTAACAAATCATAACATAAGCCCCCCTAATTATGTTTAATTTAAGAAATCATATAAATTAGCATTTCTCAAAACATTAGTGGATACCATAAAAATACAGTAGACACAATACTAACTTTTATGCTGTAGTTACATATTTGCTTGAAATTCAAGCCTTGAAAGAAAAAAAAGGTCTTTTGCTTGTCTAGATTTCACACCATTACAGTAATTCTACCCCCTCATGCTTGTCATTACTTACTAACAATCTGTCAGTTTTCAGTATTGAAATGCATATGTGTTCCAAGAGAAGTTCCAATTTTCCTTTATTTTACCTCTTCTTCATCAAACATGTTTGCCTCATTAACCCCAAAACATTTTGTAAGTAGTGCACTTATCTATCAGACTTTCAAAAGTGTCTCTCAAACTGTCATCCTCATGCCTCAAACCTGCTTACTTGTTCTCATCTCAGAGCTTCTGAAACAATCCAAGCCAGACAGCCCCCAGATCCTTTGCCAAGCACACCACCTAGGCTGAGCAAAGATCCAAAAGTTTCATGAGAGCTTCTTCTCTCCTCTTGCCTCATATAGGAACACGACAATGAGATTAAGGAAAAATAATATCTAACATTTCAGAACAGCATCAAGGTGACAGGTTCTAGTCCTTCCTGTTATAATGTGGTCTGACCAGCAAGGGAAGCAGCTACAACTTCTGCTTCTGTGGCGGTAAGATCCTCATAAGGCAAATTTTTGCTGAAAAAATAACAAACACTGAAAGGAAAGCTAGTAATTCCTTTAAAAATAACTTGCACAATTAACCAAGTGCCATTTTCTTTTACTGAAGTAGCATTTCCTTCCTGTGTAGTTTACTACAGCAAAAAGTACCTTAACCACAAATGTGTTTATTTCTCAGGTATTCTTTTTCCATGAAATGAGATTGCAGCTTCTTAAATACTAATATTATCAATATCTGATTTCAAAAAAATGTGATAATATTTTTTGGGGTTAAGTCTACTGTTTGTTTTATTGTTCAGTCTGTCACTGTCACAATATTGTCAAGCAAAGTGCTTCTTCTTTTCCATTTTGCATTCATACCTTTCAAATTCAATAATCTGCTTAGCAATTTAAATACTCCTGTCTTTTTCATAGGTTAACATCTACAACATCAATTTATGTAACTACTGTTTTTTATCTCAGGAATGTAGCTGTTCTGCTTTCTTTCTATTACATCATTTGGTTTAATAGTGAAGATTATTTCAGTTTTTCAAGTCTATTTGTTCAGTTTTTCACCTTCTCTATAATTGTGGGGTTTTTTTGGGTTTTTTGTTTTGTTTTGTTTTGTTTTTTTTTTTTTTAATATTCAGAAAATTATTACAAAACACATGTTTTACAGGTGCAATCTGACCCCTCGGTCAAGATTTCCTTCTTTTACTCTACTCACATTGGTTTCCTCCCAGGATTCCCATTTCACTGGTATGATTGAGACGTTTTGCTACAGAACTAACATTTTTCTAAATTGTAGTGGCCTTAGAAACAGATGACAAGAAATAGCTGACTTACCCTCTTTTCCATCTGAAGACTAGACAACTAGATGTGAGCTGAGTGGTGCATCTTTCTCCCCATCATCTGATAACAATTTTGGGTCAACACCTGCTGTGTAGGCATCTCACTTAAGGTCCAAAATAGGAGAGATTGTAGAGATTTGGTGACTGAATGTTATGCTAATAAGTCAGTTGTTAAACAGTAAAATTTTGGTTATTCTATGGTGTCTAGACTCAGCACAGTGAGGAAAGTGATGAGAATTTCTAGAAGCCTTCCCAGTTCTCTTTTCTCTGAATCTAACTTCTGTTGCTAAAGGACAGCGCTGTTGGCTCAGTGAGTCTAAAGACCATGGTTTGAGGTGTCTCTTTTTGTTCATATTCAAGTTTTTTTTCAGAGAAAAAACATATATAGGGAGGTCTCAAAATATTATGTCTCCCATTTATGAGTGAGCTACTATAGATAGTTATTATTAGATATTCTATGGATTTTCCTCTTTCTTGTTATGATAATCCTACCTGTGTAAGCCCAAATATGTGAAACTTTCAGAAAACTTCATTTTAAAATTTTATTCTTCTTTGTTTAAACAAGATAATCAAAATTAAAAATGTTTTTATAAAGCATTGCCTGTAGCATTCGCATAGTGAATCTGGACTTAAGTTTTGTCCTTTGTTCTTGGAATGGGAAGCCATCGATAATCTCTCAAGTCTTTGGGTATCATAGTGCAAATACCTGCACTTCTAAAATTAAATTTGTCTAGTATTTTCTTTGTTGAATAATTAAGTATTCTAACTGACTGGAACTAGGTTGGTTATTCAGCTTTTTCTATTTGCATCTCTATAAAATATATTACCACTAACTCCTTAGTGATTTGGCAGATAAGTAAAGCATTAAAAATCTTTGAAAACTTTGCACTTGCATTCTGTAACATATTGCATCTCCCTTTGTGTTAAACTGACAAGGTTCTTTGATATTATAGAGGTACAAAATGTTAAGGTCAAGAAATCTGACTTATCTATGTACCTGTTATAATGAATTCTGATCAATTAAGTCAAATTACATTCCTTTTTTGTAGCCCGTGAGATCTGGTTATGCAACCAAAATTATTCTATTCATTCTGCCCTGTATTTTTTTCACTTAAATTATGCTAATGATTATATAATTCATACCATTCCTCAGGCAGTTACCTTAGTTTGATGTTAGTTCCAAAATCTCAATGTTCACAAGGTAGTTTTCTATTAAGACTTAAATAAATATTGCAATAAGGGAACAGCTATCTTCCCAATTAGATCCAAATTGCAAGTAACATAAAAGGGTCATTAAAAAGTGTTTGATCTTATGGAATATGATAAATATGGTATCGCAGTTTTCCAGAGAAGCAACCCAAAACTCCATCATTGCATCAATATAATGATTATATTACCTAAGGAGAGGTTCTTCCTCAGAAAATCAGTGTAGCAGATGAAACTGTGGTGAAAATATATTTTAAAAGGGACACAGTAATTTTTACACTTTTCTGGGTTTCTGAGATATAGAAGTCATCTTCCTTGAACAAAAGTTGAAAAATTATGTAATACATTATATCCTATGTATATATTATATTGTATGCATTANTCAGGGAGGGATGTATACAGGTTCCTCTGGCACTGTTGAAACATACACACATGCATGCATACTTAAATGCACAATATGTGTTCCCATATTCTTCTTGTAAAGAAGGAATTTTTCTACTGAAACTACAGCATTTACAGCTAAGAAATATCTTTTGCCTCAGTTTTATGACACATATGGGAAAACAGGCTATTTAGTGGTGGACTTGTTTCAGGCTTCCAACCAAATCTGGTTGGGGTTACCTTCATCAATCATGCAGGCAATCCAGAATTTGTTGATGTTGACAATTATACTGGTCTTAAATGCACATATAAAGAAAAAAAATATCAGGAAAAAGGAGACAAAAATATAGCTACCAGTTACCTAGAGCAGTTCAAGACTACTCAAATATGTTTCAAGATTAGCTGGAAGACTTCTCAGATCTCCTAGTCCAGAACTGTCTCCTGCTGCTAGATGTCTATGTCTACTCTCATTCTCTTTGCACTGAAGGATGAGGAAAGGCTTTTTTTTTAATCTAGTAATTAAAACATTGGCTTGAGATGTGAAGACATCTTTAAGAAATCATATCCATTTCTTACAGTCAGGAAGAAAAAAGAAAAATAAGACAAAAATATGCAACATAAAACAAAGTCCCCATCCTGAACTGAGTACCTTGCAATCTTTGTACTGGTTGAGCTTGACAATTTCAACATATCCTATCTATATTTAAACATTTGTGTAAATAATTGAAATATCAATACTTAAAAATATAAACACCAGAAGAATTAGGCTGTGGCCTAGTATTGAGAACATTTGAATTGAAGGAAGGATTCCTGGATTCCATTTCCTTCCCCAATATTTTTGGAGAATATACTCCCATATACTAACTTAGATAATATGTATAAAAGCAGTGGGGCATATTAGGATCAGTTCATTGGATCCAAAGAAGTGAGGAAATTCCTGATGTAAAAAACCAAGAAGAAGCTTGTGTTTGCTTTCTTTCTTTACTTACTATTTCTGGGGTTTTTTCACCAAGAGAAACAGATTTTAACATGAGGGACAGTGTTCCTCTACATAGTACAGTCTACAAGAATAGAGGGATGGAATGAAAGTATTCCTTCAGAGAAGGAAGATGGATAATTTAAAATGTCATTAACCAAAAAACAGGACTTCAGCAAAATACTTGACAAATATTCTTATTTTTGAGTTGTATTACACTACCAATCTATTGTAAATATATCTTGATAATATGATAACTGTATTCCTCTCTTGTCACTGTTGGACACAAAATCAGACCACATGACTCCAGAATTTGTCAGAAGGCTGAAACTGAGTTTATTAACAATTTGACCTCTTCATATACCAGGTCGCTAGAACTAAACTGATTGGTGTTAGAGGTAACACCCATTCAATCACACTGGCCAAGAGAGAGAAACATCAAATTGCCACCACATCCAAAGAGGAATGAAAACAAGATAGGATTAGCAAAAAACATCTTCTGTTGTTTACAGAAAATTCCATGAGAACTGAATTTTAGAAATCAAAACATCTCAGGCTGAAAAACCAGGGCTACACTCTCTATTTCTCTGTTATTTACAAAAAAATTGGGAAGTGCATCCATATTTTGGTGACAAATGGAAGACTGGGTATCTGTAGGAAATATAGCTGTAAACATTATTTTTTTCTGTACCACTTCTGTTTATGAACATCTGAAAAGTTGTTCTGATAAGTTCTCAGTCCTGCAAAGTCTGAGGCAAATCTATATATTCCCAGAGATAGGGAATAACCAACTTTAAGAGACAGCTACATTCAAGAATGCAGAATAGACAGAAGCTGGTCATTCTGGAGGAGCAGATTTTTTTTTTTTTTTGACTTTGTGTAAATCCCACTCTTATTTAATTTTAGAATTCTGTTCTGTCCCTATGTAAAGATAGTGGTTTAGTAGCTGTTTATAGTATTCTGAAGATGGACAGGTTAAAGAGAGAAAGTGTGACTGGTACTTCAACAAAATTAGCAACCTATGGCCAAAAGGTGCCATTTGGCTTCTTGGACAGCCAAAAAGCAACAGAAGATGCTGCTAGTTTGCACAGGCTCACCTACAGTAAGTCCAGGAGCTTACTCCGCACAACACTGCGGCCTTGTATTTACCCTGGATGAAGCTGTAACACCTGCTGCCTGCCCTTGATGTCCCCTGGAACGCTGCTCACAGGACGAGAGCAGATGGTCAGTGTGTGCGCAGTGTGTTCTCGCCAGGCCAGAGCCACTGCACAGGAGCTGTGCTTGTGTACTGCTGGTTCGTCGGGGCTTTCTGAGCAGCAGGCAGACAGCTGGAGCTCCTGTACCAACAGAGGCAGGCAGAACCCCAAAATCCCAGATAAAGGATCCCATTCCTGTATCGTCTGTGAAGGCAAATGAATCTGAAACACAGAAAATAGTGGTAAGAGGAAGATGAATTTTTTTTAGTTCCCCGGTAAATCCATGTATTTAAAATAATGTCATTGACTTGTCTAGTTCCTATTGGGTAAATCAAATCCTTTAAAACATTAAAGACTAAATTTCACTACATGGGAAACTAAAAATGTATTAACTCCTGTACAGTTTCAGTGGACCATGAAAGAGAACAATGAAAATAAAAGATGAATAATGCCATGTGTAAAAATGGGGCTTTGGGAATGTTGTGGAATGAGTGAGAGAAAATGGAGTTGGAGAAGTCAGTGTAAGTCAGTCACAGAGCATCACTGATATTTTTGTTCCTTCGTGGAAAGATAAATATGAGTTTTGTGAAATGAAATGAGGCTTTGAAAACAACACGCACAAAAAGTTAGGCAAACCCTTTCTGGAATAAAATCAGCAGTCTACTTGACTGTGTTTAGGTACCCTTTTAAATGGCATTCCTGTCAATATGAATTGACTGCAAATGATGTTTTCTCAAAGGGAAATGTTAGTGGAACTGAATTTTAAGCCATTGCAACATTTAAGAAATCTGGGCCAATGAAAAGTCATTTACGCAGCTATAAAGTAGAAGCAACTACCTAAGTATTCAAGCAAAATCAAAACCCACAGTTTTAGTTTAGATAATCCAAAACTCAGAGCCTATGATATAATCAAAAGACAAAGTATTATTGCTGGAGTTTGCTTGAAGCATAAATGTCAACACAGAATGTATGTAGTAAACATTGAGAGCTATCCATGCACAAAGTGTTGACACAGAAAATAAAGTCTTTGAGCAAACTCCTACCTAGTGTTTGCTTAGATCAAAATGCAGCACAGATCTGGCAACCATGTCCTTCTTGCCAGGAAGAAACACAGCAACAATTGCAGGTTTAAATGCAGTAGCAAAGGCTTTAGCTTCTTAAAATAAAATAAAATAAAATAAAATAAANTCTTTCCAGCAGCAAGGACGGACCCCTGGGCTGACAGACATGTCCCTGGAGGAGGGAAGTAGGGAATGGATATGTGACTGGGGCAGGGCAGGGATGAAGGGGTACAACCAAATTTTGTATAACAATGGGGGTACATGGACTGAACCACAAATTAACGTACAACACAGACTATAAAACACACTGCTACACATCTCCTTTGGAAAAGTGGTCACACAATTCAGGAAATGTTAAGGGTATTGTTAGGTCATGTGGAACGAGATTTAGAAAGGTGAATGCCCAGTTGAAACTTAATCTTGTCACTTCTGTAAAGTATAATAAAAACTATTTTTATATATGCATTTATAACAAAACATGGCCAAGGAACACTTCCATTCTTTATTGGACATGGTGGGGCAAATAGTCACCAAAGATGAGGAAAAGGTGAGGTACTTGATACTTTCTTTGTGTCAGTCTTCAACAATAAGACAGGTTATGCTCAGGACAGGGATGAGAGGCAGAATAAACCCTGGTAAGGCATGGGGAGGTACTTATTGACCTGCTGAGCCACCTAGATGCTCACAAGACTATGGGACTGGATGGGATTTATTCTAAGGTGATGAGAGATCTGGCTACCTCAATTCTGGGAGCATGTAGAGAAATAGAGTACTAGACAGGGAGAAACATCTTTGGTTAATAATTTATTGATCACTCTTGATTCTTGCCCTCCCTCTGTCTTCATTTTCAAAATCTTGTATTAAGATTTAGATTCCTTACATATTTTTCATAGACACCTTATCACTTTTTTAGTTCCACTAGCAGGATTCTTCTTGGTGCCACACTGTGAAGGGAATTACTGAAATTATCAAAGTATTTCAAAGCCCAAACGGGCTATTAGAGCAGCATATTGCAATATTGGACTGTCACAAAATGATTGAAAGCTGCTTACTCCTGATAAGCATTGTATTATGTTTCATTTTTACACAATTTGGATAAAATATTAAATTCCTTAGTGTTGTATAAAGCTTCACAACTTGTGAATTGATAAGAATGCGGTAGGTATAAAAATGTTATCTTTTAACATATTTCAACTTGAAACACTAGGCATGTTTCAAAGTATTTCTGTAGATTGAAGAGAATTGAGTAGGTTTAAGCAAACAGTTTATTAACTATTATTAACATTGCTGAAAAAAGATATTAAAAAAAAAAACAACTTGGTTCGTAGGCAACACAACTCCAGAGTCTGCCTGAGCAGAAGCTAAAGATAGTCAGAGAATACTGCAAGTATTATGAACTTGAATTATTAAATATTGGTTGAAATTACTAATAGATAATTCAACATGGCAGCTCTTAGAAACACTTTCAAATTGTATACTAAATGAAGGTTTTTAAATTAGAGACTTCAATATTAAATGAGGACTCCACAGGAATCACAAGTGTGTTTTTTATTATCAATGCTATAAAAAATACTAATCAAATTCTTGCTGATGAGACACTTAAAGTTCTACCTACTTTTAACAAATTAATTCTAAACATTTAATTTTAACTGAAGTGGAAACAGCTGCTTTCATTTAGGACTAGGTATTAAAAATAAATTATTACATTCTTCTTTAATGACTCAAGATGTTCTATTGGATGATACGTTCTTTATTTCAGCAACTTTTAAAATATAGCTAACTAGGGACCTCAGCAAAGGCATAATTTAAAGGAATGCTTATTTTGAACTAGAAATTACAGTGAAGAGATGTTTCTGTCAGTATAGATCTTCTGTGCTTTCTTTCTTTCATTTTTTTTCCCTCTCAAAAGATGAAAATTATAGCTTCAGCTTGTGCAAGTGACTGAATGTGGAGGAAAATAGTACAGATTTGCAAAAATTTTTTCTATTATCATTTCACTATTGTTGTCATATGAGCACTATACCTGTTACTTTTAAATGGGCACAGATTTGTTGTATCCCAGTATTCTCTTACTATGAAACCTTAAAAGTCTAGAGAATTTGAAATAATTTGGTCTGGTAGTTTAAAATTGACATAAAAGAACACGTCTGCATGTAAAAATTATTTTTCTGGTAAATAAGTGTCTGTATATAAAATGGATTCTATAGCTAAAAATTTATTCTTACTATATTGGTGTTTCAATAAATGTAAGCAGTTAAATTTTTACCAGAGCAATTTCTGCTTTCCAGTCAGAAAATAGTGAGATAATAGCAAGCCTCAAAAGTCACAGTAATTCAAATGTTTTGATGTTCATTCTCATCAGCTTCTGTAGACATTGACTCAGACTTGTGGAACTTTAATGATAGTAATCTTATTTACACCAAAAAGGGTTTAGTTCTGTATGTTATCCCCTAGAAATGAATTGGACTACAAAGGAATGGGTGTTTACTCAAAGTATAAAGCCTAAGGATCTACCCATCATTCATGTTATTTTGTTGGAATACAGTCAATGAATAGTACATTTACATGAAATCCCTACCCAAGTTATTGGAACTATTTTGACATCTAACATCAAGAAATTTTTTATTATTGAATATTCAACACTGAATATGTTTTATGAATTCAGTCTGATAAAAAGTCATAGCAGGTTAAGAAATGTTGCACTAGTTACACCTTGAATATGGCATGACTTGGTCCTGGCCTCAAAATTTGCTCTTTTCCTTGCCCAAATCATCAGACATCTGTGGAAACAGAATGATTCCTAAGAAAGGCTATAAATCCAAATTGTTTTTTGACAAAAAAAGTAATAATTATTGACAATGCAATTTAAAATATTGTTGACACCTAAAAACTCTATTAAATGTATGTATGTTTCTATCAGATTCTCTTTGGGATAATCTCTCTCCCCCAAGTCTAAATTTCAAGATATAGATTTATGTTCAGAGTTATTGTAAAGAACGTAGTTTAAAAAAGTTTCATGTAAAAAGAATTTAAAAGAAGCAGTTCTCCTTAGGCTTAAAAAACATATATATATATATATNTATATCTCTTTCTCAGGGATTGGTACCCAGGTTGGATGTAGTTAATACATCAAATATGTGAAACTAGTGATTTTATATCTCAGAGGTTATTCCAACACTAGGGAGTAAATCAGTTCTGTGGAGTTTCAGATCATGGACCTGTGTTTCCATCTTAAAAAAAAGGAGTAGTCCTCAGGAAAAAAATCTCTCCCTTGTTGACATCTGTGTAAATCAGTGTTCACAGTCAAATTTATGGAACAGGAAATAATACTCTTTGGTTCCATGTCCTATCTGAAGGAAAAGAGAATTACTTTAGTGATACACAGGTAGAAAGGAAATTTGCTGTAGTCTTCAGCAGAATCATGCGGAATCAAATTCACACCCAGTACCTTGAAATGGCTAGGTTACAGCACAGCCACCACAGAATTATAATCAATTATCTAAATCACCCCATTAGCACGTTTGCCATAGCTGATTACAAAGTTATTCATTTTGCTGAATATACTTTGAGTTTAGGTGCCTCTAGTCTGTCATCTTTGATTTCTGTTCTTTCCAGAGTGGTACAAAAATGCAAAAATTATCTCTGCTTTGAAGAACTTAGAAATGCTTAGAACACTGTAAAATCTATATTTTGGCCCAAGTTCCTCCTTCCTGATGTTTTTTCACTCACATAATTTGAAAGTATTCAGTTCGTTTAGGCTGAAGGTTTTTTGCTGTTCTTCTCTACTTTTAGCATTTTAATTATGGTTTTTCATTTTTTTTCTCTCCTTGACATAGATAATTAGGCAGTACTTCTATCTGCTGACATCAGTATGTCAAACAGAAGTAAAATCACTGAAAATTTTGTCATTGAGATGCTACCACAACACAAGAGTGGTTTTAAGGTTTTTGTTTGTTTGTTTGTTTGGGGGGTTTTTTAGTTTGTGGTTTGTTTTATTTTGGGGGTTTTTTTCAGTATTGTCCCTTTGCACTACATTCATGGCCAGGAATGAGAAGGTCACCTGTTATTTGGGTGTTTTCTGCCTCTTTAGATATCTCCAGGAGCACCAGAGGTTAAGGCTCCAATATGCACATATCTGTCTATGGTGGGCGCTGCCTAAGACTACTTCTTTATAACATGAAAGCATACCTCTAAAAGGACATATATGTGAACTTTAGTGCACTGAAATAGAGTATATTTACCCCAATGAATCTTTCTCAGTATATCTTCTTTTCTTCTCCTCCCCTGCTTCATTACAGACATTATAGAATCTTCTGAGTTGGAAGGGACCCACAGCGATCAGAAAGTCCAGCTCTTAAGTGAACGGCCTGTGCGGGGATTGAACTCAAAAACCTTGGTGATATTAGCACCATGGTGTAACCAACTCAGCTAATCTCCTTCCTTTTACATTTACTAGAAAACTGTTAATAACATAAGGGGGGAAAATTAAATAGGTAAAAATTAGCTGCATAATAAAACAATGCAGAATTTTTGCACACAGCTATTTTGTCTGTCCTAGAAGAATGGAACCTTCTAGGAGCTTTAAGATGGAAAGTTTGTTTGAGCATATTCACAAGTCAGAAAATCACTGTGTTTCCTCAAAAACCTCCTTTTTCAGACTGGTGAGGAGGCTGAAGCAGCTTCCTTCAGCAAGCTTTCTTTGCTCCCTCAGTCATTTAGGTCATTCCTCACGGATTTTGAGCCAATGAAGCCATCGTCTAGCTCAGTAACAGAAAGGGGCACTCTCTGTTTCTCTTCCCAAATAATTCTCAGAGCATTGCCTTACCCAAGTGTTATGGAATATGTACCACGTACCTTATGATTCTTAGTTTCCCTGAAATTTTTATATGGTACAAAACCTCAGACATTTCTGAAAGCAAACAAACCAAATACTACATAATCTATTATAAAAGCAAAATTACTGACATTAAAAATGGAAGAAAAATCAAACCTGTTGCTGTCCCACACCTCAAATTCATGATGGATGCTTCGTCCATGGTAAAATGAAAACCTAAATGTACAGCACTAATGATTCTTGAAACCTCATCAACGAGAAAACAAAAACAAAAACCTTTAAAAATATTATTATACAGTTTTAATGCTTAAAGAAGGTAGCTGCTTGACTAAGTTTAAGAATGCTGTCCAATGAAATGACATTGCTGTCCTTTGGTCTTGGTAGGTGTGCCAGACTACTCTTCTTGTCGCATTTATTGAATATCAGAAGCAGTGGGAAAATATTTCTTTTGATTTCTGAAATTGGGCCTCTAGAAAATATTTTAAAATAATCAGAAATATTTAAAGGTATCCTGGAAGCTTCCCTATTTATTGACAAAATAAGTTCCTTTTCAAATTTGGGGAAATTATAAATGACATAATCCAAACAGGAGCTAAATCTTTTATTTCACACATCTTCTACCACCTAATACCAATGATGATGATATAAAAAAGACTTTAATAATTTGGCTATGTACTTTAAAGCAAAAAATTAGTGAAAATACAGGAGATTTTAGCAATGGAGTCATTTAGTTGATGCAAATCTTTATCCTCATTACCACAGTTTGTTACTTCCTTTGTAAGTAATAGTAATCCCTTCCAAAAATAACACATGCAAAACGTTTTCATGGCAAGAGCAATCACAGCATCTCACCCAAGGAACATCTGTAACCTCTGTGGACTCCAGATGCATCAAAGCCAAAAAGAGTGACATATGATACTGCCAAAACTATGACCATGACTGCACTCAGCACATACAGAGCATTGTCATCTGTACAGCTTATAATGTCATAGATTTTTTTTTTTTTTTTTTTAATTGGGGGATAGTCTCAGGGTAATACGTCTGAACTAGCCTGTGCTAGGCTTCATTTTACCTGATTAATTTGCTCTTCTTAGGATATACTCATATGGAGAAGACAACTCCATCATTTCTACCCAAAATCTTCTGAAGCAGGAATGCTATTAAATATTTGGCCAGCAGCCTTGCTTCATTTTCTTCTCTGAGCATTTCCTATAAATATATTCAGTTTTATTCTCCTGTTACATTTCATCAGTCTCACTGTTCTTTTTCTCCCTTTTTATGCCCCATTTTTAAATATTTTTCAGTCACAACACGGGGGATTGTGTAAATTGTCTTTTACTTGTAGATTAACTGGCTCTACCAGTCAGACTCAATACCTTGAAAAACATTTTTTTTTTTCTTTTCAGTCTAGACTTCTATGTACCTTACAAATAAATTTTGGTCTGCACTTGGAAGCTTTGTAAGAGAGTCTGAAGGTACTTATTTGTCACATTGTGAATCTCTGATGAGCAGCTCACTGACTCATCCTTAAACACTTGCTCTTTCTCAAGTGACGGGATTCTTCAGCATTTCATCTGGTATTGTGATTCAAGCGCTGCTCATTTTGCCACCATTGCTTTCTTTTAACAGTATCACAGGCTTCTCCTGATGCTGTTTCTATGGTAACCCGTCCTTCTTTCGATTTGTTTGACCAGGGAGCCTAAATGTAGTTCAATTGTGCAACTGTAACTTAAAAACTGCAGGTGATATTTTAAAACAAAAAGCAGTGAGATCCAGCAAAATCCCTACCTCCTGTCCCTTTAATAAATGTGATCTCCAAGCCTCTAAATTTTTGAGTGGCAATAACTTTTTTCATTTATAAAAAGTGTGATATAATAAAAGGAAGGAAAACATACACAGTTCAGCAACTGCTACCATGACAATATTGGAATAAAACTTGAGAAAACGCTGAAGAGTACATGTATATTATTTTCTGATTCGCTAATCTCTGGGGTTTAACCTTGGATTTAAGTCATTTTAGGAACAGTAAAGAAAATTCTATTTCTGGTGTTACATTCTATATATATAATATAATTAATATAATATGTCATAATATTATATGACAGCTCAATATAAAATAGTATAATAAGGCTAGAAAGTTCATATATAAATTACTCATAGCATTTTGTGACTCAAAGTGAAAATAATTATATTTTTACAGTGTGACGACAAAAATGTAAAATTGCATTTTTATAAAGGATTTTCTTTTTCCTTTGTTTGTTTGTAGCAGTGGGGGAAGAAATTACATGTTATGAATGCTTAGGACCAGAGTCATTTAGAATAGGAGTACAAAACTGACCCATATTTTTCATGCTGGCTTTCATGCAGGGGTCTTCAGCATCACTACAGCTCTGTCTTGAGAGGCTGCAGTGGGGAAATTGATACTGTTAAAGTGACTCCCAGTTTCCTCTTTACCTGTGTTGGAGTCACATTCCTTCCTATCTTATCCTTCTTAACTTACACCCTTCTTCAGTTAACTGATGAATAAAACCACATCGTCCAAATTCTCCTGGGCATAATGGCTGCATGAGCAAAATTTTTATTGAGATCTGTTTTATGTTTAATCAAATATAACATTTTCAGTTTCTGGAACACCTAGCAGAAGGAAACGCCCTTAGGCTTTGCCAAGTGGTCTGAAATTAAACAAACTTTCCCGGTATTTAGGTTTTTTACAGGAAATAAAGAGATTTTGATGAAAAATAAAACACCTTTATTCCCTCATAAAAGGAAACCATCTCCTTTTGGATGCTGAAACACTACTTATCTGTCTAACAGATAAGAAGGCTTGCACAGGACATTCCTGAAATTTCACTTTATTCAGATTTCAGTAGGGAACATCCAGCCATGAGAAAAATACAATTTGAAATGTGTAAAAGCTCTGAAACCTTTTCAATGAAAAGTTAAAACTAAGCATGCCATACTGACCTTAACTGAGGTGCTGCAGGCAAAAGAAAATTTACCTGAGTTTTGTTTGCTCAGTCCTGTTCTGTGAGTAAATTTACCATCACCATAGATTTGACACTAAACTGTTTCAGATCAGATCAATAGAGATTATTTGTTTAAATTAAAACAATTATCTTAATTCTTATGCCTGTGCTGATATTCCCTGGATTTTAAAAAAAAAACAGACATAAAATAATTCAATGCAATTATTCTGGAACTGTAGTAGTCCTTTAGTGAGCTGCTTAAAGAGAAAAAATAAAATTAAAAAAAAAAAGAAAAAAAGAAAAAAAGAAAAAAAACCCCAACCAAACCATAGAATAACAATAATGAAGAAAAATAAGAAATGAGGACTAAGAAGATCAGGTATTCAGGAAAAGACAGACCTAGTACCAAAACAGATATAAAGATTATATTGGCATATATATGTAG
The DNA here is from genome assembly GCA_013397315.1 of Donacobius atricapilla. Classification (NCBI taxonomy): domain Eukaryota; kingdom Metazoa; phylum Chordata; class Aves; order Passeriformes; family Mimidae; genus Donacobius; species Donacobius atricapilla. Next base: position 307,248 of record WBMY01001923.1, read on the forward strand.
ATATGTCTATATACATACACATGTATATGTCCATATTTTTATGGTATTAAATAGTATTTGACAACATAATACTAGTAGTACAGTAGTCAAAGCAATTAATATAAGCCAACTATCATTTAGTGTCTTATTTGGTGTATTTGTGAAATTTTGGCAGAGGATAAAATTATCTATTAGCATGCTGTTACTGAATAGAGCTTTGATATCATTTAAATTTAGCCTGTCCTGAGACTAAGACACACAGCTCTTTTTTTTTCATTTTTAAGATGTAAGTATATGTAGGAGGAATACTTATAAGATGTAGGAGGACAGCATTTTGCTTGGAAAATTAAAGAAATACTTGGGAGTTAGAAAATACACAAAACAAAACCTAATTCTCCATAAATTTGGAAATATTATTTTGAAATACATCACAATTGAATTTCATTTTGAAAAGTGATCTGCATCATTCAATCAAGAAAATTATCCTTGCTGAAGCCAATAAGTGTGTAAAGTTTAAGTATGTTTTTCATACACAGCCTTTTTTATCAGCTGTTTTCATGAGTATCTCTTCTCCAAATTCTATTTCAGAAATACAGCAATAATACTGAGTTTAATTCCAGGTAGGTTATTCTAAAACCACAGTACATTCTTGCACTGCCTCTTGGAATACCCTCATTCATTTTGCTTTTCTTTTTCTTGCTTTTCCAAGAAATTAAAAGATAGTTAGAAACAGAGGAAGGTCTGGAAGGGCCTCAGGTATTAGAGTGTAAATTTGAAAAATAAATAAAATATATTCTGCAAATATTTCCTACAAGTGAGAAGGATTCCATACTTACTTTTGAAAAAGGTTAACTAAATTTAAGCAAAAAAAGGGGTATCTTAAATGACATTTGAATGATGAAGTAAGTTAAGGAATGTCTTGTCCCATATTTTCCAGGTCTAAAGCAATTTAATTTAACTATTAATCTAATTGGGGGTTAGATTTGGGGGTT
>WBMY01001925.1:0-22876 GCA_013397315.1 Donacobius atricapilla
GATTGATACTATACTATATGATTTTAAGTAATTGTAAATGTAAGAATTAACAGTTTAAAGTAACTTCTGTTTTCACCTTGTGCAGAGTGTTGTATACCCATGCATGCATCCATACACTCATGTTTCTAGGTGAATATAGCTGGTTAATTCACTAGCTACACTTTTCTTTTTCCTTTTTTTTTTTATTTCCCCTTAACTTTTATTTTTGTAAATGAATTCAACTTAATTCCAGCTTGAATTTTTTGTCTTAGAAACAGTTTGTGGAACTGTTTTGAAAAATCTAAATGACAATGACTCCAAAATTCTTAAATGCTTTGGAAAAAAGTAAGCTACCAAAGTGTTTGCTAGGAAGGAAAATAGATTTAGGCAACAGAGGCTTGTAGTGACCATTATCAACTTCTATTGACATTGAATAAGTATAAATAATGAATTTGTTCAATTCTTGACAATTAAACATTCAAAAAGATCAGCAAAGTGTCTTTTTGACTAGTGCTATGTGATATTTGCATTTCTTCAAATATTTCCCTTTGAAAATTTCAAACCTAAAATAGGTGCAAAAGCGATACTGGTGTTCATTAAACATTGCTCTTTTTCTTTTTTTCTTCTTTTTTAGACTACTAATCATTGGAGAAGTTATTTGCTTTCATTGCATGCAGGATGCTAGTAGTGGTATTTCCATTATTACAGCATGCAGCTTGTTCATTTTCATTTAAGCTGTAATAAATGTTCATGCTACTGATCACTCTAAAACAGTGATGTTACATTTATGAACTAGCTTCGGGATTGAGACATTTTATTCAATTGATGATATAAAGGGGGAACAATTGCCTGGTCTCAATGGGCAGCACCAGTTACCTTATAACAGTTACCACACTTGAAAGACAAAATATGAATTCTTGTAGACCATCAAGGAAGAAGCTGAAAGGGATTATAGTAATCTCATAAAAAACAGAAAGTGTTTTCTCATCATTCAGAAGACCATATAGATGAAACCTTGTATATTGGAATGGAGGAGCTGAAAAACTTCTGTGAAACTTGTGAAAACTGAAATTGTCAGTGATATGGCCCTCAGTGAAACAAAGCCAGTGTGAGTGTGTAACCTAAATCATTCTTACTACAACTGAAGTTTCTTTTCATTTTCACGTGTGAAAGAAAAAAAAAATAGATCTTTTTAGGACTGGCAGAATGGGAAGTGATAAAGTGTTTAGATTTTACTTAATACCTTTTGTGTTGGAGCACTTCTTTGACCCTAGCAAATGTCTGTATATCAAGCCTTCTGAACAGTTAAGGCTTTGTATCATACTTTAATCCTTCTTTTATGGAAGAGTTAATGTGGCATAGTTTCTCAGAAGTTTAGAAAATATCTATTATATGAATCACTCTGTCTCAGTGGAATAAAAGCTCATTGAACTGTGATCCATCAGCCTCTTGTTTTATAGTCATATGAATCAGTGCTTGGATATTATATTATTCATACCATGAAGCCAGTGCAGTAGAATTAGGCTGTTGTGTTACATGTTGAAAAAATATTATGTATTTGTACCTGGACAACTGTTTTTCAGTGATATAATGGCAGCAGTCTGTTAATTTGCTGTTTACTTTAAAGTTCATTAAATCACTTCAATTTTGAATATGATTAAGAAAAAAAAATCAACCCTACCCAAACCCAAATAATTTGCATGTCCTCTGTGGTATTTAGGAGAGTGATTTAAATGAACTTCCCAATTGTTTGTATATTAAAAAATAGATAGGTTTTCTTCTAATTACTGTAAATTTAACACACTAAGAATAGAACTAAGTAATTTTGAGTATTTTCTAAAATCTGTAATATTGAGGAATACTTCTAGAATTACTTGCTATAATTTATTTTTACTATTGTAGCACAGTAATAACCCTGGTTAAAGATGAGAAGCCTGTATTTTAAGGCAAGGTGCAAAGTGGAGGAAGGTGATTTCTCCTGATGGAAAATATTTACAATATAAGTGTAAGCATAAATGTAGAAAAGATGCAATGTATTGTTTCAAAGTAAGGAAACCATGAGACTGTAATAGGTGTGATAGTTAATGTTTTGAGTCTCTTCTCTTTTGAGTCTTCAGTCTATAGGCATCAGAGTAAAGAAATTTAAGGCCTGAGTTGACGAGGATAGTTACTGTGTTCACAAAACTACTCTCCAGCATGAGGTGTGTGAAGGAAGAAGGCACAATGGTGCTTGTTTCACAACACCTGAAGTGAATGGTAGAGGCTGGAATTACTCCTATAGTTCAAAGAGCAGAGTAAATCTCACAGTACAGGATGAGACTTCATGGACAGATAAAACAAAAACCTAAAAACATTACACTGATATTTTCACTGAGTAGAAGCAGTGTAGGGTCAACAGGAAATGCAAAGAGAGGAATGTCAGAAACAGAGCAGAGACACTGTCTTTGACATTCAGAGAATGAAGAATTTGCTGAAGTTTCATCCTCATACACTGATCAGCAGAGGTGTTAAAGATAGTTGTATATGCTGTAATCCCATTGTTCCTTTCAACAGAACTAGGAAAGAATGCCTCTGACACTCCCAAGATATTCTAGGTGGAGGAAAAATAAACTATTTTCAATACTCTCTCAATACATTACTTAAGATCCTTATGACAAACCTTTTTGACCTCAAAAACAGATTTTTGAAGCTGCAAATGAAGCTCAGTGGAAGTATGGAAAAAAGGTTTTGAACTGGCAAGACTTGTAGGAAACTACTAAAGGAAATCAGAGTAAATTTGATTGAGTAAATACAGCTTGAGCTATGAATCTCCACTGGTTGAGGTAATTGTGCAAACCATTTAATGGCCTCTCTTTTCTGTCTGATCCCTTAATGACTCCTTTAGGGCATAGATGAAGATGTTATTAGAAGTTTTGTTTCTGACACAGATTTACAATTTTGTACACTTGTCTTTTTTCTATATATTGAAACAAAATAAACAAAATATAAAATCAAACAAAATTTAAAATGCTTTGCTAATGAAACTGTAATAGAGTAAATGTTTTTGAGTTATTTTGTCTCCTTATGTACACTCAGTCTAATATTCCTTGACAGTTGATTGGTCCATAGAGAAGTTTAAGAACTGGTTGAAGTCTATAAGCTCAGGTTTAAACTTTCAAGTACAAGGATGAATAGAGGCTATAGTTTTCCTCATATGATTTTCCAGCTTATGGATGGGGCTTATTTGAGCAAGTGAGACTTTAGAACCAAAGAGCTTGTATTGCATACCCCAAAGGTCTGACTAGTCTCATGTCTTGTCTCCCACAGGGCAAGTGTCTATAAATGAAACTTCACTTTATTACTTTCCCAGTCTCTGTTTTTTTGATTCAGGGTTTTCTGCGCTGGATGAGGTTTATATATTTTTAATTACTCTTGTGGGATTTTGCTTCCATGAATTTGTCTGATCTTTCCTCCCCTTAAGCCCCTGCTTTGTTACAAGCTTTGTTCAGAACTTGTACCACTGAGCTGATTTTACACAGAGGGATCTGTAGATTCTAATGTAACAGTGACCTGATCATTAAGTGATTGAATGATCTAAGAACCACTTTTTTTTTAAAGACCATTACATCATTGCCAGTATTCTTACTGCTCAGGATTCTCTGAGCAGTAAGGGAGGTGCTGACAAAACTCATGCATTTTTTTTAATTTTCTGCTCCCTTGGTCCTTGCTCCTTACCTCACTCACACTAGCTTATTTGAGTCTCTGCGTTACCTGACAAAGAACAGTTGCTTTGTTGAATGCTGGCTCTGTTGACCTAGTCGTGATGCCTTTTTCCTGATGTGGTTAGTTAAACAATTTAGATAGTTACATGGAAGGGTGTCAGCATATTACAGGCAGCTGTGTCAAGAGATTACTGCTTACTGTCATACCCTCAGCTGCATGTCTTGCCCTCCTGCCAGAAGTCATCACCCATTTGGATCTACTTATAGAACAGCCTGTTCAAATTCCTCTTTATTATAGTAAAAGAAAAAGGTCTACAAAAGAGTTTAGGATGTCCAGGCTAATTTTGACTACAGCAGACTTGGACAATCTGATGCTGAGTCCAGGGATCAGAAGCAACCTCATGGGTGTTTAGAGAAGCAGCAACCTGTTTTCTTGGAGCAGCTGGACCTGTCAGATTGACTAAGGTTGATGCCATGTAAGATGAACTTCTCCTGTGTATTCGAGAGTGATAGAGTAACTTAGGTTGGGCAAGGCATTTTGAAGACATACAGTTCAGTTCCCTGTTGAAGTTAGATCAGGTTAGTCATGGCCTTGTGTTGCCATTTGGTATATCGTAAAGACAGATAATTTCTCAGTCTCTCTGACCAACCAGTTCTGTGGTTGGGTCCCCCTCCTTGTGAAGACCTTTTTCCTTCTATTTTATTAGAATTTAATTTGCTGCAATTTGTGCTTTTTCCATCTGAGGCTTTTGCTGAGATTAGTTGGTCTCTTTTTGTTCTTTAACTATCATTTAGCTGGTTGAGGATAACAACACGGACACTGTGGTAGATTGCCAAAAACTCCTGAAATTTGTGGTAAATTACAGTCTTTGCTCTCCTCTCATGTTCTGAGTCAACCATCTCACTGTCAGGTTGGTCAGGCACTTCCTCTCCTATGAATACAAATGACTTCCAGGATACTATACTTTACTGCTGTTACCTTCAGAAGACGAGACTCATCGCAGTGACATCAGTCGACATCATTAGCACCATTTGGTGCATCCCATCTTTTCTCTGGAGACTTGGAAATGTCCAGTTCTGCTCAGCTGGACCCTGTCCCAGTCAGGGTCATCTGCTACTGTGTGCAGTACTTCAGTCTCACAGACACCAGTGTGATACTCAGGAGAAACTTTGATGGACCAGGGAGCAGATCAATGAAAAACAGGGTAAAGTAAGCACTGAATAATGTTGAAGCCTTTCTGTGACCTTTGCCATACCTTTTCCCTGTCATTTGTTGTTTGGTCTCATGCCTTATTCACCAGAGACCCATGCATTTACTTTGTTAATTTTTTAAGGTGCTAATATGCTTATAGAAGGTCTTCTCTGACTCCAGCTCTTACTTCCACTTGTGCTCATGTGGTTGGTGTTTCTGTATTGTTCTTAAGTGGACTGTTCCCACTTCCGCTTTACATACACTTTCTGACATTCTGGGGTTTTTCCTCATTTTCCTTTGAGATGCTGTATTTGCTACATTGATATTTGAGGAGGGAATTTATCATGAGGCTTTTACATGCCCAGTTTTTTTACTTGGTGACTGCTGCTGACATTCCATTGTCTTCAGTTGGAGAAATACTTATCTTTGAACAAATATTTCAATAACCTGAAGTCTCTGAACAAATAGTTCAATAACCTGAAGTCTCTTCTCATGAGTAATTGACTGTGTTCAATAATTGAATTGCAGCTCCTGCTAACTCATGTGGGAATGTGATACTAGAAGTATGTTCTGAAATATGGGAGCTAGGGTGCAGTCCAAAACCATATAATAATTATCAATTTATATAGAAGAGTGTATAGTAAAATCAGATTAATGTTTTTCTGATTTTTAGAGTGGTTGTTTCTGTTTAGTCTGTTCATAAAATGGACAAAGGCAATTTTAATTTAAGTCTTCTTGTTCAGACCTTAGGAGTGGCATTCAGGTCTTTCAAGTGCGTATTTCAGGAATTTTTCTTCTCTTTTCTTTTTCTGGTATTTGAGGCACTCCATTAAAAACCCGACAGCTCTGAATACCTGTTTTGTAGCTCTTTTTTTTTTAAAGAATCAGTCAATCATTCTATGATGAGTAAATTTATTTTTAACAGCAATTCAGAGAATTAGAAAGATAGCTGTTAATATCCTTATTATAGTGGCTTTATTAGCAAATAGATATATAATTCTATTACACTGTAAGAAATTTATAAAATGTGCTGTTCATGAAGAGTTATCTTATGGCAATAAAATACAAAAAGTTTAATTACTGCAATCTGTAGATGTAATGGATATGTGTTTAACACAGTTCAGGGCTCACTAACCAGTTTAATGGGCTGATCACAATTTTCTCATGATGTTATTACGTTTGTAGCACTTGTCATGTACAATAATTGTGTATTTACATTTTGTATGATGTATGAAGAAATACAAAGCTTTTTTTTTGGGGGGGGGGGCAATGTCTTAACCTGGGCAACTCCAGTGGTTTTGAAATTAGGAGTTTAACTGCATCCAAAGCCATTTAATCATGCTCTTCTTATAAAGAACGCTTTCCCTATTACTGTCTTATGAGATGATGACTTACCTGAAAAGGCAAATTTCTCTGTTGGTGTAAAGCAGTTAAGAAGGCACAGATTGTAGCTTTCAAATGGTTTGATTTAATAATTTACAGACATGTAGGATTTTCAGTGACAGTTTCTAGCTTTATGTGGTGAATGGAGTTTTAAACTCTGATGACTTCATGTTGAACGAAGTAAAATTTAGCTTTGATCCTCAGGGATGGAATCTGTGTGATAACTCACTGGTGGTTCAGAACATGATGGTTTTAGTAACTGGTTGAGTTGTGCTACTTGTTGGGAAGTCTGTAGGAATAAGTGAAACAACTTATGTACTGTATTCACAGTTGAAGTAATTGGTGTTTTAATGGTTAATCTTACTCTCATAATCAGCCCAAATTGAATTTTTTTTTAATAAAGAAGCAGATATATTGTATTTCAATGATTTAAAATTACATATTCTTTCTGTAATCTACTTATAGCACAGTGTGTTTGACTAATTTTTGAAATCCCTTCCTGATATGTAATGGTCTTTCAGTGATAAAGAAACAAAATATAGTCACAGTGTAACTATTGTAGAAAATTGCATTTGACATGTAACAAGAACAAAGGAAGAATTTCACTGTGCTGTTTCCTTCTTCAGCTTCTGGTTGAACCTAAGATGTAATAACTTGTATGCAGGTCAATAAAAAGCGTCTTCTACTAGGTTGCTTTTTGGTTTTTTTTTTTTAAGTACCACAAAAATCTCTTCTTGGAAAGTTAATTTTAGAGATGAAATAGGAAAGAAACTGGTGACCAAAACATTACTGTTCAGTCACCTGTTCAGGAACTTCTGAATTAGGAGGTAAATGAATGATAAAATACTGACATCTGCCAGTATGGAATTCCAGGTGATGTTTGTATACTTTTAGTCCTGTCACTTTTGGAAAGCTGTCCTTTTTCATTTCAGTTTCATTTGTGAGTTACAGGAATAGTTTCAGAAGTCGTATTCAGACAAATAAAATACACTACAGCAAGGATAGTGATGACCAGAAGAAAAATCTTGGACAGACAGAAAATGCAAATAATGTACAGCTATCTAAAATATCCTTTCAGTTAATGATTTTCTATAGGAACTACTTTTATGTAAGCTGTAGATGAATATGTACCATGTATCTGTTAAAAATCTTGCATGATCGTGGGGAAAGTAATGATGTGTCAGAATTAAAATTAGAATTTCAGAAATTATCTGTGGCATTGGAAAAAATTGCAGCAAGTTTATCAGAGAATTGAAAACTGGTAATGGACCAGATGCATCAAAATTTTAGACTTCATAACACAACTCTGAGTTCTGGATTCTCACAATTCCTGGCCTGAACATTGGCGCAAACAGTTGAGTAGCATGAGCATCCTGACCTACACTGTGCTGCAAGGGGAGCACTGCTGTACAACTTCAGGGGCATCTGAGATGAGCAATGGCATGCAAGGATGATGCAAGTAAAAATAATGACATCCCAATCAGAATTGGATTGAAATGTAGCAGACCATCAAAGATGCTGGTTCACAGGTTTTCTTTTTTATATTTTTTAAGGTTTTTTAAAAATTTTTTTCTTTTTATTTTTTTTTTTCTGGTGAGAGCTAATACCTACCATTATATGCTTAGGTGTCCTACCTGCTTGACTAAGATACTTCCCTTCTAAAGTCTACATTGTTTTTAAATTCATAGTAGAGTCTGTAAGATTTCTTAGCTCCGCATCAGGGAGTTTGAATGAATTTGATGTCTCAACCTAAAAATCGTATGCTAAGGCTTTGCAAAGGAATGGATTTTGGAGGCCTCAAAATCCTTAGTTCAGCCCTGTCATCAATATATGAATGGCAAGGAGACTAGGAAAGCTCTTGAGTGCTCATTGAATTGCTGTTTGAGGGCTTTTGTGTTATGCAAATGTACAAAAACTAGAGTTACAAGATGCAAGATAAACTTCATATCCAAAACCAAGAGAGAATTGCTAAAAGTCTTCCAGAGACTCTGTGTTTCAAAATGCATATATTTCAAATGAAGGGGATTTTCAAAATGTTCCCTAATGAAGTGTCAACAGAAGCTAAAAGTTTGAAGAGGTGTTTGACATGCAGGAGGGTATTGGAGCATTTAGAGAAGCATGCAGATGGATGACATTTTATCATCAAACTGTATTGCTGCAGATTGTACTGAATAGGAAAATGTACTTTGTAGAGCTTGTTCTGGAAGATATTTAGTATATCCTGTTAATGTATGCATCACTATGCCCACAGCTATGTCGAGCTTGCCCTTTAAAGTTTCCGTTTCCATTCACTTTAATAATAAAATAACTGGAAAGCCCCCAGTGCTGACAAATTCTGTGACACATACAGAATGCAAGCATGAAAGGTTATCATACCAGTAGGTACATCGGGTTTTTTACATAAATATATGTCAAGATTGTACTAGGGACATGATATATTTAAGTATGACGTTAGCATGTGTTATTTTTATCTTGACTGAGAGAGCAAAACTTTGGAGTATATTGCTATATCTCAGCTTCAGAAATGAAAGTGAAACACTTCGATGAACACAAATCTCTGTATGGTGAAGAGAGAACCTTTCTTAATTAAGGTTTTTGAGGAAACTCTTTGAGGGACTGCTCAGGAGAGAAAAGGAATTGCTCATTATATTCAGGATTTGTTTCCATATTTTTAGTTTTCCAGTTGGAATTTCCTCATTTTGCATTTGAGAACTTTTATGTTCTTTTTTGTGGTCTGAAAAGTTCACATTTTGAGGCAGTTCATCAGTTTCACTGTGGTGCTGTTGAGGGTGAAAAAAGTTCTAAATCTTCAATTCAACAAATTACTAATGCAAATGATTGTTTTGAATATAAGGTACCAACTGATTTCCTGGAGATGTAGATCTATGCATCTCCAACATCTCATGTCAAACACTGATGTACTTTGCAAATGCAAAGGGTAATAGCTCTTAACAAGTGCAAATATGATGTTACATTTCTCAGTGTAGTGTTCACTAATTTGCTTTAAACATAAACCATTGTTTGCTTATGAGTGTCAATAAAAATTATAATTTTCTCTTGGCACAAAGAGTTTCAGAAAGCCAGAAGGAGCTCTGTACAAACCTATTAGGTAATGCTATCCTAAAGTGACTCAAATATGTGTATATACATAATGTGTATATATATTTGTTGCAGCTGTGATTTTCTAAATTTGGAAAGACAGACACATGCAGTTAGAAAACAAAGTAGATTTTCTAATGTTTCAATGGCACTGGTGTTTCAAAATTGATTTTGAAAAGTACAAGTTGACTAATCTGTTTAAATTTAATAAGTTAAAGATAGTTATTATTCACTTTGTTTTAACTTTTTCTATGTGAAACTATTAAAATTGTGTGGTGAAATAAAGATATATATGAGTTGAATTGTTTGACAGAATAATGTCAGTGACATTGATTCCAGTTGCAGTGCTGTGTGTGATAAAGAGAGATTGCTGTGTGGTTGTTTCTTCGCTAAAGAAGTCAGATTATTACAAGAAACAACACTGGATATGTGATAGAGAACTACTCTAAAAGGAAGAAAAACCACAAAGAATAGCTTGCATGGATGGTAACTCTCTCTGAATGCTTTAAGAAATTAACAGGAGGACATGAGATTCCTTGAAAAGCTTGCAAGAGTACCTTCCACTAAAACAAGGAGCTCAAAGCTTCATCCAGCCTGGCTTCAGACACTTTCAGTGGTAGGGTACATTGACAACTTCTATGGGCAACCTGTTCCAGTACCTCACCATCCTCATTAAAAAAAAAAAAAAATCTTCCTTATATCTAGTATAAATCACTCACTCTTCATTTAAAGCCATTAACTCTTGTTCTATTGCAATAGGCCTTACTAAATCTCTTGTTCTTACAAGCCCTCTTGAAGTATTGAAAGGCCACAATAAAATCACCCTGGAGCCTTCCAACCCCAACTCTCTCAGCCATTTCTCCTAAGAGGGGTACTCCATCCCTTGGATCATTCCTATGTCCCTCCTCTGGACTTGTTCCAGCAGTTCCATGTCCTCCCTGTGCTGTGACCCCAGGGCTGGATGCAGGTTCCAGGTGGGGTCTCACCAGAGCAGAGCAGAGCAGAGGGGCAGAATCCCCTCCCTCCCCTGCTGCCCACGCTGCTTTGGATGCAGCCCAGGACACCTTTGGCTTTCTGGGCTGGGAGTGCCCATGGCTGGGTCATGTCCAGCCTCTCACCCACCTGCACCCGAAGTCCTTCTCCCCAGGGCTGCTCTCCACCTGTTCATCCCCAGTCTTGGCTGATACCAGGGGTCTCCAGAGCCCCATTGCAGCATGTTGTACTCAGTCTTGTAAACTCCAGTTCTTGAGACTGTCCAGGTCCCTCTGGATGGCATCTCATCCTTCAGGTGTGTCTACTGCACCACTCAGCTCGGTGTCATCTGCATATTTGCTGAAGGTGCACTTGATCCTGATGTCTGTGTCATTGCTGAAGATAATAAAAAGCACTGGTCTCAATACAGAACCCCTGAGGGTCATTACTTGTCACTGATGTCTGTCTGGACATTGAACTCTTAACCAGTGTTCTCCGGATGCGACTGTCCAACCAATGTCTCAACCACCGACCAGTCCTCCCATCAAATCTATTTCTTCAGTTTAGAGAGAAGGATGTTAAAGGAGAATGTGTCAAATTTATCTGGACAGAATCCTAGATTAATTATAGCTTTCTTTTTCCACTGATGGAGTAACTCCATCAGTCAAGGTCACAGGGTTGGTCAGGCAGGACTTGCCTTTGATGAAGGTGTCCTGGCTGTCTCAAATCACCTCCCTGTCACACATGTACTTCAGAGCTTTTAGAAGGATCTATTCCATGACCTTCCCAGGCATAGAAGTGAGGCTGTTGGGTCAGTAGTTCCCAGATAGATACACTGGTTCTTCTTTTCCATCCAGCTGGGATTTCACCTGAATGGCATGACTTTTTGAATATTGTGGAGAGTGGTTTGACAATTACGGAATTAGAGAATTACAGAATATTCTGGGTTGTAAGGGACCCACTAGGATCATCAAGACCAACTCTTAAGTGAATGGCCCATATGAGGATTGAACCCACAATCTTGGTGTTACTAGCACCAAGCTCTGACCAAATGTTCTCATCTCAGGGTCTCATAAGCCAATTGCCTCAGAACTCTCTAATGCATTTCATAAGGTCCCACAGACTTACATATGCATGTTCAGATTCCTTAGGTGGTCATGAACTTGGTCTCTTGCAGTGGAGGAGCTTTGGTCCCCCAGTCCCTTTCTTGTGGTCTGTCCACTTCAGAGGTGTCGGAGGAGAAGCTGCCACTGAAGACTGAAGCAAAAAACCCTGAGTCTTCATGTACTATTTATTTGTCTACCACTTCCCAATGACTTTTATTTGTTTCTGTCCAGGCCTGAGCATTATTTTCCATGTATTGAGAGCCTGAAGTCAGGTGCCAGTGCAGAAATCTTAGGCTTCTTCCTGTGCTCTTGGTTACCCTTTTGCAGTGCCCACCGTATTACAGCGTGTGGGTAGATGCAGAACACCCCAGTGGATATTCACAGCTCATAGGAACTGCTTGGAAGGAAGATGCAGCTCAGGTTTTTTAGCAGGAAACTGTACTTCAACCAGAAGCAAAATTGGAGAAGAAAATGGGGTTTTGGGAGGAGTTACATTAGCTTTTTTAGGTGGAGAAAATTGCTAAGTGATCCTGGAACTTAAAGGACAAGGTTTTAAGGAGCTAGTAGCTGACCGAGAGAAAAGCCTGGTAAAGAGCTGTAATACTGAGGAGGGGACTGGGGCTGATAACTCAGCAAGCAAATGGGAAAAAGGGCAGGGCACAGAGTGTCCAGATGGACAGATGGTGCATCAAAAACGTTTGGATGGGAACATACAAAAGATGATTGTGCCTGCTAAAACACAGTCCCATACAGAGCTGGGAATGGAGCTGGTGTTTTTTAAAGATTTATGTGTGCTGGAAGGGAGGACTCCCTTCAAAATTTATTTGATTAAAATATTACTTAAGCTTAAAGTGTTTGTGTGTTAGAATGAACTTAACTTGCTTTATTTAATTAACTTCGAATTTCCTTAGTTCAGTGTAAGTCAGTCTGATAATTTTGAATGCTCCCATACAGGAGGAAATATACCTTTGCAGGAAAAGTCATCCTGCAAAGGTATATTACTCTTCTGTCATCAGCAGTACCAACTGCAGTATATACTTAGCTCTACATGTTATTCAGTGTTGCTGTAGGAAAATTTTACTGTTCTCTTTTAGCAGCAGAGAAATCCAGGACTTTGCAGCTGAAGATAATATGCCTTATATGGTTCCTCAAAAAGTCTACCTTATATGGTTCCTCATACATATCCTGAAAAAACAGAAACAGGGCAATGCCTGGAGATTATACAGACATATGTAAAATGTATTTTGGCAAAGACTGATTGAAAATTGAAGCACCCAAAAATGAGCTACTTAGATACAATTTTCTACAAAACAATTTTGCCATTGTACAATATAGCTTGTAAAATTTTAAGCCAGCTCTTAATGCTTTATCCTGTATATTCTTTCATTTCATGGGCGTTTATAGTGGTGGAGTTCATAATAAGAGTTTTTTGAAGACTGAAAGTTCCCCAAATATGTTGTGTCAATTGCAAATGACACTGCTACCCAAGTCAAGCCAAATTTAACTCTGTATTCCAATGTAAAAATGTTAGAATGACTCAAAATGAGGCTTTCTTTTCCCTCCCCTCCCTTCCCCTCACTTCTCTTTTCCTTTCATTTTCTTTACTCTCCTTTCTTTTATGAGCAAGTCACATTTTACTATGAATTTCATTCTTAGATGCAGCTGAATTTTTTTAGCTGAATTAGGAAAACAATAATCTGTGACCAGTCTAACAATATTAACTGAATGCTGGGCTGTTTATAATACTTATAAAGGGAAGAGATTTTAAAAAACTTGAGAGAATCTGCTCAAATAAAAATAACGTTTTGTATTGGAAAACTTTATATGATAATAATAAAGGTGATACTAATAAAGGTGATACTGCCTGGTACTATGGTATTGTGTAAAAGATACTATCATTTCCTGAAATTGAGGACATGGGTGAAATACAATCAGAACTCCCTTTGGTATTCTCTTCACATAGAAGCCTAGATATATTTTATTAAATATTAATAACAACATAAAAGACCTTTGGTCTTATTTTCATTTTAATTAGGCAGGATATATATGCCATTCACTTTGAAGCCAAATGCTACTCCTTTATATTAACCTGCAGGGGGTACTAGAAAATTGAACCAAGTAGCATTTAGCTATTTCTCCTCCTGCCAGAGATAATTAACATCTACTCTGTGGCAAACTCTCTTACGGTTTCCTGATCCCCATATACTGGTTTCATATTCACTTCCAAAGGTTGAGCAGTAGGGTGTGAAATGCTGCCTCAGCCCATTTCTTACAAATCGGCAGAACTCAGGAAAGTTATTAACCTTCAACTTCAACCTGTTAAACTTACAAGGGAAGCCTAATCTCATAATGAAATCAGATTGGTGAGACAAAATGGACAATAATTCCAGGAAAGAAACAAAGCTGAGTATAATGCACTGAACCCATTTTGTTTTGTGGTGAGTGATAAAAACTACTGAGGAGCCTAAGAATGATTTCTGGTATGGCAGAAGGAAGTAGGAAATTTTTTGACACATTAATATAAGGCAGGAGTTAGTAAGAAGCAAATGAAATAGAAGGGTAAGAAATTAATTGTATGAAGTCTGTGGTTTTCTAGACTTTTGGCCAGTTATTTATGCAACCTTTCTCCCTCATACATAGATTCTCCACGCCACATCTAAAGCCTTAGATTTATCTTAAATGGGGCCTTGGAACTGTTGATGTGGAGCCATTGATCCTGGGGCCTCAACTGGAGAACCTTGAAGAGCTGCCAGGATTCTTGGCCAGCTTTCTCTTTTGGCTAATGGCCTTAGGCATTCATTTTGGCCAGAGCCTGGTGTACTTTAGCCAGCTGTCCAGGTAGCTTAGTACTTCTTTTTTCTTAAACGTATTTATTTTGGTCAGTTCACTGCAGAGCTATAATCTGCCAGTCCTTCAATGTGAGACTGGACAGTCATCTTGGCTAAGCTTTCTCAGAGTGAAGTCTGGGGAACTTAAATGAGTTACACAATTTAATCAATAGGAAGCAGAACTGCTTTAACAGGAAACCTGCCTGTGTTCTCCTCAAAGAAAAATATGTCTGAGTACTTCACTTACTAGTGAATTCACATTTTCTGATGATTGTTAGAGAAACAGTAAGAAGTTTCTCTAACATAATGCCTTTTGACTGAAATTATCTCCTTTGTGCATAAGCATTATGAAACATGATATATTTTTTCCCTGAACCCCTCCTTCATAAAATGGTTCTCCTTTGATCATCTAATACTCAGTATTTTGCATATTTTGTTTCCCACTGATGTAAAATTAAAATCATTCCCTATTTCCTTTACATTTTTTAGCCTAGTTCTTGGAACACAATTACTAATTTCTCCATGTAAAAGTACATGAAGGTGATAATTGCTCATCTTACAGGAAGATTAAGTGAATAGATTTCAGTAATATCTATGGAGAAACTGTTGTGGTGATGATAGGAAGTTTGCTTTTTCCAAAACTGCTGTGGAGTGAAGGAGTATAAATAACTCAGTTTTGTTAACAAGGTGAAAATCAAGTAAACAACAGCTTCCTTCATCTCCTAATTTTTAGACAGAATGTTAATAACAAAAGTATTGCTCTCTACTTTTTCTAAATAAACTCACATTAGTTCATTTGTGATACACTGAGGTACTTTCCTGTGTAGTTTGTAAATTTTAACAGGTGTAATCTGATTTGTAAACGTAAAACTTCCACATCTGCTGTGGCATATCATCTTAGGTTCCACCCCTCTGCTTTTAGAAAAGCCAATTTACCCTGTTACGCAGTGATTACCAGACTTGGATCAGTAATGACCACAGAGGCTGCAAAACAGATTCTGATGTATCTCACTTCCCTTTTTCACAGATATGTACATAATGTGTTAGAGCAAACTGAAAATAATAAACCTGTTTTATACAGCTAGAGCAGTTGATTTGAATTTGAAAATTTTAGCATTCAATCAAAAGAAATCTATTTCTTTGCACATAGGGAGCTGTAAGAATATGAGCTGTTACTAAAAGAGAGGAAAGGGGGAGAAAAAACGCTTTTGTTAATGCATAAAAGTTTTAGGACTTTCTTGTGTCAATAAATACATTAAAATAGCCACCATCTCAGCTATTCATGAATATTACAAGTGGTCACTTCCTGTGTTTAAGAAGCATTACTACTAAAGAGTTTTGAGGCATAGAAGATAGAAAATATTAGGCTAAACTTTTGTTTTTACTGCATTATAAAGCACTTAAGAGTTTTGAGGAGCAGAAGATCAAAGGTGATAATCTTCTGTTTCTACTAAAAACAATAAACAAAACCACCTGATTAAGTTTAAAAGATAATCAAACTTATTTTTTTCAGAGGTACAGTGACTGAATTTAGGGTACGCCTACAAAATACAGTAATGCATCATTTCTACTGTAACAGATAAAATGTAATTGTTCAAAAATACTTTATTTATATTGTGTGGTTGTCATCATGGCATTATAGAACACTGTAGGGTACTTGGAAAACACAACAAAGCCATCTCCTGATCTCTCATCTTGGATAATGTAAAGATATAATGAAACATCTGATGCCTCTAATACTGAAGCACAGTTTTCTAGTTTGTTTTGGCCACATTTTCAGCTGCCACTGGTTGATGACTGAAGTAAGTCGCATCAATGTGTCAGGCCAACGCAAGACAAAACACTAAGTTAGTTCTACTTATGGTCAATGTTGAATTAGAAGGAAGGTAAAAATACATCTTTTACATCAGTATGAATAATATAGCTCTGTTTTAGTTGAGTGGTTTACTTATTTGGCGATCTGTCATTACTGAATAAGAGTACAGAATCTAATTATTTCCATTTCGTATTCATTTATGACTGTATTATATGAGAAAGAAAAATAGTTTCCAAACTCCTAATGAGTTCAATGTCTGGCATTTTTCGTCAGCATCCAGAAAATTCAACAAATGAAATGGCAATTGTGTAGTCTGCATCAGAAGAACAGCTGCACAAGTTAGTTCACCACAAAACAAGCTGAACAAAATGATTTATGGAGTACTGTTTCCTTAATTATTTCACAGAACCTTTCTGGCTCTGGAGATTTGTTTGAGCCAACTATTGCAAATCTCTGAATTCCAGAAATAGTAGATTCCTATTCTTCCTTCTTTACCTCCATTTTTCATCATGAGAACAAAAGCTGTTAATGCTTTGTAACTTTTTGCTAACAACTCTATATTAATGTTCTTTATATTTTAATAAGAAATTGAGATCTGGGAAGACAGTGTTAATTAGATGACTGAGTTAATCTAAGTTTTCTCTTGAGTAATTCTAAGATAATTCTTGCACTGGCAGTTTTGTTAAACTGTAAAGAAAACTGGAACAGAGTGCAATGTACTTGACATAGACATGAGTGTTTCAAGAATTCAGTCTTTCAGAAGCCTACTCTGCTGCATATTTTGACATTATTTTGCATCTGGGCATCAAGACATATGAATAACTACATTGAAACTTGATTTATCCTAGCTGAAAGGATGAAGAAAATTAGTTTAATTTTGACCTTTTAGTTCAATATGCTTATATGAAGAATACCTGACAGAAGGAGTTTCTTGGTTCATTATGAATAGAGTGAAATTCTCCTCTTATATTGGGCCCTATGTGGTCCTCATAGCTTCTTGGCTGCCTTGATTATGCAGAATGATGAGACATATTTATTGGCCAGAGAGAATTTGGATGGTCCTAAGAATTTTTTTCTAGACATTTCTAGAAAACAGCCAAGCTAAAGGAAGTCCTTATTTGCTCAGTTTCTAGGAAATAGCTCGATGATCTTGCACAAAAAGGAGACATATAGAAGCTTTGCAGAGAGTCACTGGAAACTTTGCTTCCACTTACAGTCATCTGTTCTAACTCCATGCAATTTCAGGCTTACTCCCTACCCTCAATTTCCCAGTGTTTTTTCTTTAAAAATGTCTTTCTCCCCATACCCTTCCTTCCTTTCTGTGTGCCTTGAGCATCAGCTGTATGTAGTTTATATTAGCAGAAAACATTTCTTAATTTTTGAGGGGGAAGTAGTTGTTTCTTTCCCATTCAGCATGTTTGCAAGAAAACACCACTACTCTCATATTTAGGGACCTAAGCCAGAGTATTGTGGGGGATCATGACTGTGTTTAGTCAAATAAGGAGGGTGAGATTTTCCGTAGATTCAAACCTAGCAGCATGAGCTCATAGCTGCACCTAGCCCTCTGTTAAGAACCAATAAGGAGAGGATGTACTTATTACCAGGGCTAGGGAATTATTTGTGCAAAACAATTAAAATTCCTTCTGTTCAGGTATACTCCACACATTCAGTGTGAGTACCATGTAAGATCATTATATGATCCTTACATGATCATTACACTGTCACGTTAATGGTCTCATTTTTATTGATTATATTTTATTTTTGCCTGTTCAAACAACCAGGGTTGCCTTTCACACAAGTTCTCATTGGTATGAATTAGTACATGTCTTGAGTACAAGCAACAGGCTAGAAGGGAGGGATAAATTTCCTTTAATAAATCTTTTTCAGGTGTAGGTAGGACTTCATAAATTTTGAGGGTTCAGTTCAATGGCTGCACCTAATTATCAACCGAAAACAAGTTGTAAAACTGTAATGTTTTGTTTCAGATTAATTTTTTTTTCTTTTTTGCTTCACCAGAAATGTTTCGAATCTTAAAAACACCTAAAGAAATAGAGACATATGACAAGGAAATAGATGAGAGAGACTGAGAGAACAAAGTAGACTGTCTCAAATTATATTTATATTTTGTAACATAAAAAGTCATGAGGGCCATGCTAACACATGGCAAGCTTATCTTGCTTTTGGTATTCCACCAGATAGCTCCACAGAACATCTACAACTCTCTGTGCTGACCTTCAATTACATGTGCATGGTAAGACACAGCCCTGTTCGACTAGGATTAAAACTGGAGGTGTGATAAATGCTTTCAATTTCGGAACTGTTTCAGTGATCTACTTCCAAGAAGAATAAATGTTACTGAATCTGGATAGGGAAGAAGGCTGGCAATGCCTAGGGCAAAGCATATCCCAGGCATAAAATGAAACACAGGTAGTAAGTCTGTTAAAAAATACCATTTTATCTGAGAAAGAATGAGAAAAGAAACTGAGGTCGAGAAGGTGATGTGGGTTCATGCTTGCTCATCAAATTTCTAGCCTTGCAGGCTAATGGACTCCTACAAAGCTTGTCATTTAACCTTTTTTTCCTTAAAGATTCCATGATTTTCTTCAGATCTCAAGAGAAAAGTGTCCTTTATGTAAAGAATTTTTTTTTTAGTTTCTTACTCAAATGCCATGTGTTCTCTGAAGGACTTAGGCAGAGTTTTTGGTGTCTCCAGGCTCCAGTAAAATGTTCCTAACATGCTGAGGATTTGGGAGAGCTCTAGCATTGAATTTTTAGTCAAGCAGATGGATTGCTGCCAGAGAAGGGTCAAAGGATCTGCATGTAGGAGTGCCCTAAGAGATCCAGAAACAAGGAGCAGCAGCTGGGCTGTTGCCACAAGTAGAAGCACTAAGCAAGGCTCTGCTCACTTCAGAATAATCCTGCCTAACGAGCAGGATGAAGCCAGCTAGTCAGAAGTGAGTGGTGTTCCCTATCTTGTTGAACCTTGGTGTTTGTAATACAAACTATCCTTAATGACTTATGCTAATTAAAATACATTTTCATTTTTTTAATAAGTGCAGTGCAGTGCCCCACAGATGCAGGGCAGCTATTCTAGCTCTTGCTGTTGATATGGGTTAATTTCTTCATTATCTCATGCCTATATAGCCCCTAATATCTTTCTTCATGGAATTTGGATGTAGGATGTAAGGAAAACAAAACTAGTGTCTAATTTCTTTGATCCTCAAAACTGTAAAGGTCCATGAAATCCAACTTGTGTGCTTGATTGGGTGACAGAAGAATATAATTAACACTTGTTTCTTCATCTGTGGGGAAAGACTTGCCGTTGCATTGCATGCTAAAAACTGTGACTTCTGTCCTGTATTGCTATGTCACAGCAGCAGGCAAGAGGAACGTAGAAGGTGTTTTCTTAATGTACTTCATTTCCACGGTGTTGTAACCATCTAACAGCTGAAGACTGGGAGTAATCACTTATTTAGTCTCTTTCTTTGTTGATTTCCTCTCACATATTGATTTCTGGGGGTTTTTCTTAAGAATTAAAAAATGTCAAGAAGGTGATGGAAGAGCTGTAGTTAAGGAAAAATGTTTGAGTAGTCCCAGAGTATAAAGTGTTAAAATACCAGTTTGGCCTTATTGTGGTAGGTCCAGTGTTGCTCAGGAACTGGCTTTAAACTGAAATGTTGATACTAACGTATCTCAAGTTCCAATTTATGTAACGGTTTCCTTTTTGCATTGCATATTGCCATATTAATGCATACCAGTATTGAAGGATTTGTTCAGGTTTTTCGTAGAATCTGTGTTTTTAAAGCTGCCTCCGAGTTGTTGTAGACATTGTTATATAGCCTAAGTACTAGGTCAGCTGCAGTGTAGCTGCAGTGTATGCTTTCTCTGCTGGGAGGACATTTTGTTCATGATGAAAAATGTGCTTCATATGTACAAGTTCATTTTGCATACATTTATCAGTAGAGAGAGTGCACTCCCTTCTTGGGGATTTGGTAGCTGAACCAGGTGAGACTGTGTCCTCCTGCTGTCTCATTGACTTTGCTGTTTCCCCTGAACTTCCATTGTATTAGCCACCAATTCTCCTGTCTTTAGTGCTGCTCAAGTCACAGAATTTCAGGGATGAATAATTTCAGACATAAATTCTTAAAAACCTATTACTCTGGAAGAGTTGAAAGCAGATTAATTTCATAGTAGTCAGGATGGGAGAAAGAATAGGGTTTAGGAATAGGAATTGGTTTGGGGGGTTTAGCAGATTTCTTTGCTGTGTGGAAGAATAAAATGGTAGGTTTCTGTAAGAAGAGCACTGAAGTGAGGAAAACATTTAAGTCACTTGCTTTTAAGCAATGAAGACTTCAGATTTATTAGTCTGTTTTTTGTTTTGCTTGTTGTTTATTTATTTCAGTTCTCTCCACTGAAAACTATAGCAATTGACCCAATTTCAACTGTGATCTCATTAAAAATATAAGTAAAAATAGGATGCTACCATGGTAATTAATTTTTCTCTTTTATTTGCCCTAGGTAGTGATAAAATTTTTTCTCATGCCTGTTTTTTTTCTTGATTTTCACATTAAATGAAGTTTACCTGTCATAGTCAGTTGGAAAGTATAAGAATATGGACTAGTAAAGTATTTGTTTAAAATACAAGTTAAATAAAAGTTCTTACTTAATATTATATATAAATCCCACATGTTTTATGAAGTATGATCATACAATGCAACACTGGTTTAGACCTCCTACCTGTTACAGCTGAGTAACGACTTCATAAATGTGTGGGTGTAATTTTGAAACTGGAAAATGCCTTCTTGTGGACTATTAATATATATCTGCAGCAAAAAGACTTACTTTATGTGTATGCTTGTTTTAATGTGTATCTAATTAAGAATTTCGTTTAAGGTGACTTATTGCACCATCAAACAAAATACCAAGCTCCTATATGGAGTAACAGGAAGGCAAGGTGGTCTTACTGAGTATCTCTGTGTGCTCATACTTGTTTCACTTGTGTACACTTAGGTAAAAGTTACTAAGTAGATGAACAGTCGTTGGCATTTGTTTGTTTGTTTGTTTGTTTGTTTTTCTCAAATAATTTTTTGAAACCAGATAAGACATACTGTCAGTGTGTGCATTAGCAGTACTGGGAGTCGCAGGTCCTGGGAGTCCATGGGGAGTTACACAGATCTATGCTGCTCAAACAGTGTTTTGTCTGACAGTGGAGTTTTTACCATGTTTTGTAAATGAAATGGGGACTGAGCTCCTTACGCCAGGTGCAAAATCCATTTTGAAGTGGAGTGCATTTTATAAACTTTGGGTTCCAGAGGCATGTCTTTGGTTGCATCCATTTCACGTATACAGCCATCTGCTAGGAAACCATCTTCTATTTTCTCAGTCTACAAGACAATTACTTATTTTGAAAATAAATTAGTTTTTCTAAATTACATGACCATTTCATCTTTCTCTACAAAAGCTGTACTTATTTAACTGCTAGTAAATTCTTAAAGTATATTTACACTTCCTCTCATGCATCTGAAGCATTTGTACATCTTCAAGCCAAGTACTGCATTCTTCTGATTCAAGCTGTCATCTTCATGCCAGCCACACATGGTGGTTTGGTGTAGGCATTTTTCAGATAGGTTTTTAAATAAACCAATCCACAGATGCAGATGAATAGAACGGATTGTGAAAGTTAAGGACTGACTTGCAAATTAGGTAGGCTGTTTTGGAGATGGGGTTTGCCACAGCCAGGCTGGCGTAGATAGTAAGTTGTCCTGCCTCTTGGACCTCAGCTACGAAGATTGTGTCTGGCGTCCCTGTGCGACTTTCTTTGGCTTGACTGACAAGCCAGATTTCTATGAGCCCTCTGGGCAACCTACTATGAAATTTTGCTCAAAAAACTTCTTTTCTCTGTCATTACAGACCTCAGAGCAACCTTTCAGCCAGCCTCAGGCCACCATCTCAGTCTTTTCTCAGATCTCCAGTCCTTCTCCAAACTATGATTTAAGTGGCCATATATAAGAGTGGCCTTACCTACTGTCTGCTCTTTGTCATCTCAGTGCTTTTTTTCTTCTTACAGAAACAGTGTTTTGTCTTCTCCATCACCTTTTCACCCTGTCATCTTTTTGCATCTTTTGGGTGTCTTTCCTAGTCTAAGCTGGTTTTGTTTATTAGTTGTTTCTCTGGTTTGTGCTGGGGAAGGGCTCTTCATGTTTTCTTCTGAGACAAAATTGGGGATGCCTGAGCCCATAAAGAGTTACGTCTGGATTTAAGTTCACTAAAACATATACAACTTCTCTGGATCAAGACCTAATCTTGGAAATAATCTGTTGTAAAATTGGTGTTCAATTTTACCTGATTACTGTGTTTAGACCTTTAGCATGTTTTGTATTTTGAAAATTGCTTAACTTAGCAACAGATGGCAGGCACTTTAAAAGTGGAAGCTATGTTTGTTATGGAGACTTTTAAAATAAGACATAGCATGACTACAAGTGTTATACTATAATAATAATTCTATCTATATTAGATTTTTATGGACTTACTTGCTTTTTTATGGACTTGAGGATTCATTATTATAAACAACAGCTTTCTGCATTCCACATTTTTATGAGTTTCAAAGGAAGAGTGAAAAAACTACTTAGAGTTTTCTGCAAAAAATCATGAGGACACATTTTACTTCTAATTAGAAGGTTTGTGATTGACTGGCTTTGGTTTCACCACTGATTATTAATAAAATTTAAGATGTGCACAGTGCTCTTTAAAAGAAGAAAGCTAGAAATTTGTCAGTGAAATTAATCTGCTGTGAATCAAAT
>WBMY01001925.1:24059-71624 GCA_013397315.1 Donacobius atricapilla
GTAGTTTGCCTTTTTTTTTTTTTTTTTTTCTCTTTAATCATTATTGTGTAAGACACTGGCAAGAACAGTTTTTTTAATCTATAAACAGTATTTCATGCTTCAACATATCCATTGTTTGGTCAAAGTTATGAAATATTGTTGCTCAATGAAACTTTGTTTTCAGCGTTTCCTGGTAAGGCAATAATAGAAGAGATAAAACAGCAAAGGAAGGAGCAGATAATTAAGTAAAGAAAAATACTAGGAATATGTGCATGAAAGAAGCAGAAGATGCAGAGTCAGTAAATTCAGCCTCATAAGGTTTCAGATCTTATGATGTGGACAAGCAGTTTTCCTTAATCAAAAGCCAAACTGGATTCTTTTCTAGATTCCATAGCTGTGGCAAAAGGAATAATTTATGACTAAAATATTCTTAAGGAGAATAAGGTAGATATTTGCAATGTTCCCATTTGTGCTTAAAATGTGCATAAGAATACATGTTGATAAGCGTGACAGCTTATTTGGGTGAGAAATCAAAAGATGTTCAATATTTAAATAAAAAAATCCAGTAAATGTTTGGTGGGGGTGGTGGTACAGCTCAGCATCAAAAGCAGTGAGCTTCTTGAAAACACTGCTCACGTTTTTCTGACATGTAGATCTGGTATAAGTTTGATAGATACAGCTTTAGTCATTCTCCATGAATGTCACCGGTGGGGCAAGCTGGGGCTGAAGGGAGTGCTTATGCTTCAGGGTTTGTAGTATTTGTTGGGATCCAGTGTGGGGTTAGTTTAGTGGATGTGCATCCCTTTTCCCTTTCTTAAAGATGTCTCTAAATTGTGCTGGTAGCAAAATTTTACACCTAGCACTATCATTGGCTTAGCCTCAGAAATTAGCAGAATTAGCCAAATTTATTGAATTACTGTTGCCCTTGGCCATTAGGACAGATTTGCTAAAATACTTCAAGCACTGCAGGATCATAGAGAATATCACATTATTTGTATTTATTAATGCTTTTTGTTCTACACATTTTATTTTAATTGTTATAATTTTTTAAGTTCCTCCAGTTTTTGCCAGAGAAATGTATCTCCGTTTTTGTTATAGGACATCATCTTCTAATACTCTAGAAGGACATAAGGTAGAAATCCTCCAAACCGTCTACAATTTTGTATTATAGAAGGTGTTTAAGGGCAGATCTGTTTTTATGGAAAGGAATAGAGTAGTGTTGTGGTTCAGAAAATACAGTAGTTGAATCATTAAATCACAAAAACTTTCAGTTTGTTTCCAGTCAGTTTACTTATCTCATAATGTATTGAAAATATTTTTAGGAAACATCAGTAAGAGAACTGAATGGATTGAATAAAATACTGGTGGCTTAATCCACATTATGTAGTAGAAATGAATATATTTTGCTGGTTGAACACATATTTGCACAGTGTTTGTAAAACCAGGGCTGTGTTATACCACCTCACTTTGAACAACTCCTATAAATATTCCTCTTGGATATATATATGTATTTACATTTGAATATATTAGCATGCTCTTGCAGAAATAACTATTTGGAAAGAAATTTTTGGTTACAGGCTGTTTCTATAAATTGAATATTTGTTTCAGATCCATGTCAAAATGTTAGACCTTGTGATTTTCAAAATTCTTTCTTCTGGATAAAGGCCATTTCCACTCTTTTAATTCATAAACATGTGCTTCAGTGATTTGAATCTACATTATCCATTCTAATAACAATTATTCCCATGTTCTCATTGTTTGTTAGTTCTCAAAAGTTAATTTTTGGTCCAACTAAGCAGTCTTCATGTCTGGTTAATGTAGTTACTGGTTTTTGACCTTCTGAAAATGCTTTTAAGTCAAAGAAGTTTTTAATGTGCTAAAAACAGCTAACTCTTATAAAGTTAGATGCCTTTCTCCACTGATCTGCACCTGTCATTTTTCTTCCCTAGTTTTTTGTTCTTTCTTAACTTTTTGTAATCACACTTTAAGGTTGCAATAATAATACAGGAGCAAGACAGGGCAAAACCATGGCTTCTTAGAGACCTTGTCTAGTAGTAGTTTTAGTTTAGTTTACATGTAAATATTGTCCCTAAGGTGCAAATTTTAGAATTGACTTCCTAAGGTATATTTTATCTTTTAGTATAGTTCTTTGGAAGTGGTGATCTATATCATAAAAATATATAGAGAAAAGAAACAGAGGGTTCGGGTTATGTTAATTACTATCAAGTAATTTTTGTTTGGCTTTTGGCTGAGACAAGGTCACTTGTCTGTAATAGAGCAGAATATCTATTAATAGGACCTCTTTTCTGTTATTTACGTGTCTTTCTAAGAAACAGGGCAATTGATTTCAATTTAGATGTATTCTGAAAAACTGAAGATGGTACTTAATAATGACCTTGTACCAATTGAATTTCTGTATATTTATGTAATTGTTTATGGAATATAAAATTAAAATACTTAAAATAAACAAGGCATCTACATTTTGACATAGATACATGGGAAACTAATAGTTGCATTTTCTCTTTTTAAAAACTCTAGGGGGGACACAAAGATTACCTCGCACAATTGGAGTGTCATTGGCAAAAGAACTAATCTTCTCTGCACGCACTGTAGATGGTGAGGAGGCAAAATCAATAGGATTGATTAGCCATGTGGTAGAACAGAATGAAGCAGGGGATGCTGCATACAGAAGAGCATTAGCTCTGGCGAAAGAATTCTTGCCTCAGGTATAACTAATTATTTTGATTTCAGTTTTTAGTTTTTACCAAATAACAAGACTGAAAAGGAAAAAGCTTTATTAAACAGAACTGTCACAAAATTATGTATCAGAAAGCCGTGCTAGCTATGTGGCAAGTAATCAGAAGTTTCCTCTCTTGTATTGAATAGTCTTATTTGGTAATTATTTCATAGTGAAGAAAAAGCCTCCATCAATCCTCATCTTGCCATGATCTGGTCTGTGTTTTCATTATGTGTTCTGGCTTTCAACTTTTAAACACGAAAAAAATATTACATAGATTTTATTTTTTTAATATAGCAATTATTTTAATAAATTACTTTGTTGCTTCTCAGAAGAGAGGCAAAAAGTCCCAGGTAGAAAATTCCTAATGATGCCTTAGGTTTTAGCTTTCATGTCTTTCAGATTCTGTGCTACCTAGGTGTGTAGTTCTGAGCCTCTCTATATATAAAGTGTTAGCAAGCTCTCTTCACATAGTAGGTAAGCAAAACAAATCCTTTCCCTGATGGAGGCCAAGGACAGCTGTTACAAGTTTTCAGGCCTAAAAGCATAAACAATGGTGGACTGAAGAGAGAAAACAAGAAATATGGGACGTCATAATCTGAAGGTGTAATTGGACATTTAAACCCAATATACAAATTGACCAAAACTTTTAAAAGTGTGAGACCTCATGACGGGTTGTCCATTTTGTGACCGTTTAAAATCCACCTTGTGTGTAGCCCTGGCCAGGCTCCTGTAGGTGTATCCTTAAAGGCCTTTTAATAAATACCTACTTTATTCTCTTAGCTCTGTCGAGTCTCTGTTCGGGGTTAGCCTTCCTAAGGCATCAATAGGAGGCAGAAATTGAAAATAATTAGTGAACCACTTTATTGGATCACAAGTTTAACAGCTAAAGGTTTTCATTGGAAATGTAAAATGTTATAGCTTAGGTATGGCATTTAATGGTGGTTATTTGTGTCTTGAACACCTTGATAGAAAGACAGAAATTAAAAGTACAGTAAAAATTTTAACATACACTGGTTCTGGAAAGTTGATTGATGGTTACAACTTCTTATTAGAACTGCTTCATAAGCGTTTGGCTTTTCCCAAGTCAGTGGGCCTGAACATCCAGAAGCTGATGCTGATGGATAGGCACAGGACTGGGATGATTCCCAAAGACGTCTTGCAGTTCTGCAGCACACTGGGAGCGAGTGCAGGAATCCCTCTGCTCAGTGGGGATCTCAGTTGCTCACAGGAGAGTGTCATCACTTGACAAGAGCAGGCTTTGCTATAGCATACTGTAGGTTTGAAGCTTGCGTCAATTAATTTCATTTCATGATTACGTATTTTCACCTCTCTCCTCTGTGCGATAGTAGGGACATAGGACTGGCCTTGCAAAGACCTAAATGATGTATCTTAAAGTGGCCATTCTGAGCCTTGTTTTGAAGGAAGTTGATAAGGCTTGACAAATGTGGACACACTCAGCATTGAAACACTCACACTTTGAAACATAAACCAAACACAACAATTAGTTTCTTTTGAAAATAGTATACTTGTACTTTTTTTCAATATTCAAACTATCAGTTTAGAAGCAAATATCTGGTACAATGATAAATTATACCAGACATATATGACTTACATACTATAAATTTAACAGAAGTCCAAAGTCTAGATGGTCCTAATATAAGAATATTGATGTGCAGACTCTTCAGTTACAAATCTTGCAGGTTTTGATGACATGTAAATAAACTTTTTCTCTCATTTTAGGGACCAGTAGCAATGAGAGTTGCAAAACTGGCTATCAATCAGGGAATGGAGGTAAGGATCTGTACTTTCCATGAGAGTAGGCCGGAAGTCAGGTTGGCAGCAGTTGTACTGTCGTGAAATTCTTCTTCTAGAACTGTTTTTATTTGCTCATTGTGTAGTCTTTCGAAGTCTATTTGATCAAAACTTTCTAAAGAATGAAATGTATTTTTTTAATATCTCAGATTTCTGAGATGCTGTTCTCTGTAACAAGGCTTAGTAACCTCAAGAGTAGTGTACTATGCTAATTATTAATAGTAGGAAGTAACCATAAACTACTGTGAACAAACTGTATTTCAAATCTCAGGCAGGAAAAATAATCAAAGTCATACTGCATCAAGTCCATCAAGCTCTCAGTGTTTATTAACTAATAAAGGTAAACGCTGAACGGCATATTATTTATTTTTAATAGCAGTTAGTGTTAAAATTGTACCTGCAGCCTGATTTCATGTTTGATTCTGATTGCCACTCCAACGCCACACTACTATCCCTAAAGCTCATTTAAAATCCCATCTGGACATGTGTTTTACTTTAGGTGTACATATCCTATTGCTGAGTTCAGCAGGTCTGTTCATATTTAAGGTAGGGTATGCACCAGACAGCTTGTAGCTCAATATGGTACAAGAGAAAGAGATCATACCATGTGCCGCATCTGAATCCAAGAAGATGAATTTGTCCTTTTTTCCTAAAAGTCACAAAAGCAACCAATGAGTTCAGCAAAGTGTAACACCACTAAGTGGTGGCCAGGGAACCAAACTCGGATGTCATTGCACAAGGAGTATGTTAAGTTTCCTCAGCAAGTAATAGTGGAATTTGAGATCTATTTCAATACCCAAGGTTCAAAATTCTACAAGATAAGTTATCTGACTCCCAGATATAGTGGATAGAAAGGTCAAAATAATGGTGTTTATAGAATTAGGGATTATAGGGTTAGATGGACTCTGAATGATTGTCTCTAGTTCAATCTTGAGGCCCAAGACAATATCTACTGTATCAAAACCAGCCAAGCCAAATGGTTGATCCAAGCTGTTGTTACAAAACAACCATAGCACAGATTTCATGGCTTCATTTGATAATTTATCCTGTAACTTATCTCCCCTTGAAAACTCCTTGTGGTGCGTAGCCATAGTCCTTCCAGTGGTCAAGCGGAGAGCTAGTGAATTCTGCAGCATCTGGTGCTTAAGACAGATGGAGAAGTAGTGAGGCCAAAATCCAGCCTTTTCAACTGTTCAGGACATCTCACAAAGAAACTAGGTGTATTAAAAATAGATGACGATGCAGGACAGACATGGGCCTCTTCAGTTTTCTGTTTTAAATCGTTTGAACTTGAATCTGTGTTTATTTTGTGGCATGCTATCCTGTTCCTATCTGATAATTTGAAGATACATTGTTTCAGAAAAAATATAAACAATCATGCAGTGCATCTTTTCCCTTGTAGTAAATGAAATTATTATAAATGTGCAGGTAGCTAATGGTTTTTGTCTAACCAGGTGACTCATAGTAAAGAGCAGACATTTTTTGAGTGTATTGCATGATAGTTGTATTGCCAAATCATGGTTCTGTTACAGAAATACTAACCACTTTTACCACATGTCAGTGTAGCATTTCTGTCAAAATAGTGTAGAAGTTTGCAGAAGTATTTTAGTATGTGGCATATAAAAATACAGTATTTATGTTAGCTGCGAGAAAATAATATATAATAAATTAAAAAATATTTTAAAAACCACTGTATTCTTTTCTTCAGGTCGACTTAGTAACAGGTTTAGCAATTGAAGAAGCTTGTTATGCTCAGGTATGTAAATATGATTACATGAAAAAAAACCCACGTAAGACAGGCTTTGTTGATGCCTGTTATGAAACATACAGAAATTCAACTAGAAATTGGTCTGTGATTTTTTTCTCCAGACCTTTAGCATTTTATTTGGACTTCCATCTACTTGGTCTGATTTTGTAAGGGATTTAAGGGAGATGTAGTACAGGACAATAACACATCCATACCAGTACTGTTAGGGTGAAGGTAGTGAAGCAGTACCAGCCATACACCTAGCCAGTCATACACTACCATGCCAGTCCAAGGACTGACTTGCTTTTGCTTTGTTTTGGTTTAGCATGAAATAATACAAAGGACACTTGACTAACGTGCCACTAATGGCATATATGCTAACCAAAAAACATTTGAGACAAACTTCTTTGCTAGTGAAACATGAGAATAATATGTTTGAGATTATATGTTCTTGGACTTTGAGACAAGTTTTTATGCTGGAAATAGAAGCATTATATGCTTATTTAAGATGTGGCAATCCGATTAATAACCTTCTTTGCCCTCCTAAAAACCCAAAATGAACCTGACCAAAAAAACCCCAAAAAACTCAAACCCTGCTTTCCCCTACCCCTTCAATTAAACAAAACAAACAAACCTCAAACCCTTGAGAATTTTTTAAACTCATGTGTTTGGAGAAAAGGTACTCCTTCCCCACTCAAATTGTTTACCAAACTTTTGTTGTGCCCTTGAAGTGTCTAATACATTCCTATATCTGACTAGATAATCTTAATTTTTCTGCTGCATTAAAATTTTTCTGATGCATCTTGGATGCACTGGAGAGCTAGGATTTGTACGAAAATATTTTTCTTGGTATTGTTTTTGGTGTCAGTAATGAATTGTTACTCTGCTCATTGCAGACTATCCCAACAAAAGATAGAATTGAAGGCCTTCTTGCATTTAAGGAGAAGAGACCTCCTCGCTACAAGGGAGAATAAAAGAATCTGATGCCTTTAAAATACAGGGGGATAAAAGTACTTCTGTGAAGACCATTAAGGTGCACTTTGCATCGGCACCTGGAATACCACAATCACCAAAGTATCAGCAAATCATACAGATGTTACAACATTTTGAATGTGTCCATACTTGTACGAAGCTGAGGAAGAAAAGTGTGCCAGCTCATGCTCATTACAGTTTCTGATGGTTGATCTGTGTATTGGCAACAGCACAGGTTCATGCAGCATTTTTAAAATTTCACATGTATGAAACATACCATTCCAAACTGAAAAAGCTCTGTAATTCTTTACATAGACAAAATGTATCTGTGATGTTAAGCATAAATCTGCTATATCATTTTACCGAAACAAAAGCAACTACTGAACACCAAAAATAAGAAATTGTACCAAATATGCATTTAAGTGATTCTGTATATCAGTAAAAATTATATTTGAGTATTCTATCTATATTATTAATAAAGCTAGAGGAAATCAAAAATATTATCATTTAGAAAATGTTAAGCTTTGTTTATCTTACTTACTCTTTCCTAAGTGAAATGAAATTCACTTTAGCACTTACTGGTGTCCTTTCGATAAAGTTGTTGCCATTATATTAATTTAATTGTATTAAATGAAGACATCTTCGAGGCCAGTCTTTATACTTTCTTGTATGTTAAACCTGGTTTTGTCTTTCATTTTTCCAACATGTCATCTGTAATGGAACTTTACATTCACTAAATAACCCATTATTTTAAATTTTTGATGATTGTATTAAAGATGGTTGTTCGGGGATATGACCAACGTGCTGTAACAGAACCTAGAATTATATTAATCTCCAGAATATTCCTTTTGCAAGTTTTATGAATGTATATTTATATACAACAGGAATGATGTTGAAAGGTTCTTTATTTTGTGGTGGCCTCAGAGTTCTTTTCATACATTGCAAGAGAAATACTGTGGGCTTCAAGGTAACAAAACTTGAGATTCATACAGTGTATTTGCAGTGGACGCAGTATATACAGCAAATATCTGGAAATAATCTCGTAGAAAGTATTTTTGTTAATTTGACTGGAAAATAGACATGGCTTAGCAGTCTGAGGCTTTTTATATGAAAACAAATTTATTCTTGCTGGGTTACCATTGGCTCATGAAACTTGTGCATGCTTGGCTGTTTCTGCAACATTAGCTATGGTCACTGTCCGTATCTATGATGATAAAGCAGCTCATCAGCATGAAATGACAAGAACTCATTTAAATTCATATTTAGACATATCATTACATGTAAATTGATTATAACTGGTAGAGCTCACACTTTGTTGACTGGTAAACTTGCTGAGTTGATAATTTCTTGCACAATAATTTGCAAATAAAGTACTGGTACTTGTTTTGATAGTTAAATAAAGCCTAGAGGGTCATTTTCTCGTGTTTTTGAAATGCTAACATGTCATTTTCCTTTTTTCTGACTACAAAATAATTATGTTAATAGGAAAAAAAATATTAAGCATATGCTGACAGCTTTCTGTTGCATAACTTTGATACAGAGTCTGGTTATTGAGCTGCCTCTGTTTCTACCAAGCACTCATTAAGTGGCTTCTGTGAATGTCTATTTAAAAACATCTAATAACTGCATAGATTCATACCTTCAGCTAGTAGTTTTGATCTCAGAAAATAATTTCGCTGTCACAATGGTCTCTGCATTCCCTTTCTCAGGAGAAGATAGTGTAATATCATAGCAATTTGAGTTTCTTCTTTGAAGTGATCAGCTTGAATATTATTGCAAAGTGAGTATCAGTAGGACAGTTTTTAAAGGTACTTTGGAGTGATGTTGAAGTCTTTCTGGAGGAACAATATTTTAGCAAAAGATGTGTTAGTTACTTAGTGTCTCATTTATTAAGTGACATGTTTTGATGGCTGCAGTGCTCATAATTAGTAGTAGTATTAGAACTCAGTTTCCATGAGAGGGTTATTTGTAACAAAAAATGCTCATATAAAGGCTGACTTTTCCTTGTGAAAGGTATGATCTAGCAAATCCTCCTTCAAGCGCTTAGGCTCAGCTCTTTCAGTTCCTGGTAAAGCCATGCTTTTCTCCACAATGTGTCATGGATGAGTGAGCCCTAGTCTCTGCTGGTTTTCTGAAAGGTTATCTCATGGTCCCTAAACATAAGCAACTTTTTCTCCTGCTCCGGCAGAGCTCAAGTGGATAGTGAGTTGTTCTGCACTTCACTGAGTTGGATATTGAGAAGTTATAACACAGGTAGGTCCATTATCCATTATTAGTTATCAGCTGATAACTTCTCAATATTTTTAAGTTGTGTTGCCTAGAAATTCTCAGTTTCATGCAGAAATTAATGGGTGAATTTATATAACGCATATAATTTTAGCCTTTAATGTAGCAAACTGTTTATATTTTCAACATTACTGAAGTAACTCATATTCTTAGTAGTTGTACTAAATTTCTGGATAAAGTTTTCATGATTGTCTATATGGCTCTAGTCAGTGCAATGCTTTTGAGTAGATCACCTGTAATGAAAAAAAGCTGTGTTTTATTTATTCTAATATTATGTAATGATACAGTTAAGTGCTTTTGGAGATGTTTTCTGTGTAACATTTTTATGACATTTGCAGTCATTGGTGCCCAGTTATTTTTGAAATTCTGTCAGTCTGTGTGAAATTAGTCATAGTCCTACAACAAGGTTCATGTCACTGCTTTTCTAGAACTGCTTTTAACCAGCTGCATTTAGAGTAGTAAACATCAGGATCATTCTCAACTGCTTCATATTTTACTCAGTCATTGCTCTTTGATGCATTTAATCATAGGTACAGTTGTTGAAGAGATCACCACAGGAAAGAGCAGACTATCATGCTACTTGGAATCTGGTTTTGGGAGACTTAGGGAGTAAAGTAAAAGGTTTTGGCACTAGGGTCACTTCATATACCAAACCCAACTCATAGTTGCAAAGTGAAAAAAGTAATTGAAATCTTAATTTATCACTGCGTAGTCTTTACTTACACCTTTTTGATGCAAGAAAATCCCTGAAAAGTCTGCTGAGATTAGAGAGGGGATTTATTTACAGTTTTAAAAAATGTACTTAAAAAAAAATCATTGCTCATTTGAGTAGTGTGCATTGAACAAAATGTGCTTTCATGTCTAATTTATGGAATTTTAGCCCTGTTCCTGAACTTAATGACACTGCTGAAAAGCTATAGGGCTTCATTGTCTACTGAGGCTGATACAGTCTGTGTACTTAGGGTGTGATAAAGTTCATGATGATGTGGTTAAGATGTTCTTTTTCTGCACACTTTTAGAAAGCAAACTATCTCCAAAAGTGAGAAAAAGAAAAATGGCAAGGAGATAAACCAAAAGAAGAATTGTTTTCAGCCAAAGGTAATAAAATTTCTCTTGTCTTCTTTGTGGGATTACAGTAACTTTTTTCTATTTGTGCCTTTTTCTCCTGTTGGCTTTTCTTTCCTTTAAGTCTCAGACATGAAATTGTTCAGGGAACACTTTTAAAAATTTGTATGGGTTGATTTAAGAACATTGGTATTTTATAAGCAAAGTTAGTGGAGTTAAAAAAAAAATCCTGGAAGGTTTTTGAAAGGTGCAATCCGAAATTACTGTGTTATCACTAAAGGTTAGGTAATAAGCCTTTTTTGTTATAGATTTAAACCATGCCCTTTTTCAACCTTGGAACAGGGTTGAATAGAAGCTTCTGTAGTTATGCAGAATGTGCTGTGTTTGCACAATGTGTTCATTATACTTTATAATATATGTTCGTGTTTGCTAGCATGTCATATGCATGCATGTGTATGTGTATGAGCATATGTATGTGTGTATGTAAATAAAATTATCCAGACTGTGAAGCAACACCAAATCAATCCCTTAGGATGTGACAGAACTATTCTGCCTCAGGAAGTTTTGAATTTGTTTGTGTAAGAGCACAACCAGCAAAACAGTGGACCCTACACAGCACATACCATGACTACTGCAAGTGAACATACAAACGAAGTATTCTGTAGCACAGAAACTCTGCTGCAGAAGCAGCAGGTGAGTAGTGAGGGTATGCATGTATGTTACTGTGTATCTGGTCATGCCCATATGGTAGTTCAAGGCTAGAATAAATGTAGGAGTCAAAGTGAGTTCTTAAGTTTCAACAAAGGTGTGGCATCCAGATAGCACATTCCTCTCAGTCCTATAATGTCATTTGCTCCTGCAGTTTGGAGAGGCCTGCAGCAATCATGAGAAGCTCATTAATCAGCCACTGTCACAGATTATAAGATCAGTGTCTATCCCCTTTAAATAAGTCTAGACTTAGATTTCAGCTTCAGCTTTTATCTAGTAGATAATTCTTCCAAGGACAGTCATTCAAATGGAAAGAAATATGAAGTATGTTAAAAGAATTTATTACAGAGGATGTGAACATTCTGTGTCAAAGCTAACTCCTATTTGCAATACTTGAGTTCAAAATGGTACATTAACCCTCTAAGGCATAGTCTGTACGTGTATGTTTATAAACTCTCCAAAGTTCTGGCTAGTGAGTACAATCCTTTGATTATAATTTCTGAAGCTTATGCTAATAAGGCTTTTGTAACATTAAAGAGCTGAGAATATGGTGAAGTTTCTTGTTGCATAATATAACCACTTTCAGAAGAACATGGAAAGTTTGTTATTTTTGTAAGGAACTTATACATCAAATTGTTGCTTCTTTATTCTGGCAACTGCTAATTGATTTAACATTTTCCCTTAAGCATAAGGGACTTTGTGATATCATCTTTGGCTCAATTCTTTTTAGCATGTTAAAAATTCTGATGCCAGTTGTACAAATTTCTTTTAAAATGTGTCTCTTTTATGCAGCTTAGAAAGACAAAGTTAAAAATTATAATTGTGAGGACAGAGTTGTGAAGGTTGTGTTTTCATGGCATATAAATGTTAATAATACATCTGTAGGCTTGTGTGAAAAGAGTTTTTCTCCATCTTTTGCGTAATAAGTCTTTACTGCTGGGACTGTTACCTTCAAAGCTGCAGTATTTTTATAAATGCCTATGAGTATCCCTAGCTAGTAACCCCTCAGGGTGAATGGTTCATGTTGTCCGGCAGGTATCATCTTATGGCCACTCCAGCCAAGTAGAGGTGAAAGGATAAGAGAGCCAGGGAGCATGCTTCTAAGGAGCAGTGGTTCTTGGAAGAGTATATATGAAAGAGGTTTTGTAGGGTGGGTTCAGGCTGCATTTGTAGGTCACAATTAATTTCAACACAATCATTTCTGGTATCTTCATGAGCAGCGCCAAAAGGTAGATTTTTCTGTATTGGTTGGTCACAGCATCTGAGTTCCGTACCCAAAAAACAAGTACAGATTGTAAACTCCAAACATGATTACTAGAGTCTCTGTATAACAGATGAAAGGAGGTGGAAGCCACAAAAACAGCATAACAAGAAGGATTCTGTCTAAGTTACTAGTTCAAAAATGAACACATGGACATGAGTTTTTTCCACGTTGGGTGGAATGAAATTCCTGTCTCCATTTTGGATTTTACAAATCTTTTCTGACATCAGTCCTTTTATGAAAAAAGTGAGGGGGATATGCTATGGCCCTTCCATCTATATAACTGCTTAGTAGTTGAAGGACTTACGAAACACCAAAGCAACTTACTTGCTGCTTTCTCCTTTCAATTAATTGGCCTGAGCCAAACTTTCCTACAGTAGTGACCTGTTCACTGGATTCTTTGAAGTAATGCGTGATGAAATTTCTCTTCTTTAATTAGTTATTCTACAAGTTAATTTATTGAGATGTAGAGATAATGACATCCACCCAATAGTTTGTAGAGGTAAAGCCTGTCTTGCAGTTCCTTCATACAGCAAGCATCACACTGGTTTTATAATAGATGCTGTAACAAGGATGGGAGACCTGCTCACTTTCCTCTTGTCCCCAGCATCTTCTTTGTACAGACTCCTGTCTGCTAAACATGAAGATCCTTAATGAGTCAGACTCCTTAGATGTGGAAGGTTTAATTCATTAATCCCCAAAGGCCTTGGATACAGCACTTTTTAAGTGCAGTTGCCTAATATCATCACTTCCTGGTGCAAAAATCTCAGCAGGAGTTTTGAGAATCTGAATTTTGGACTAGGACACCTATGTCTCTGTATAGAGATATCTTAGTTTTGTGATTGTGCTTCTAGTCTGCTTTACTCTTTAGGATTCTTAGGATTAAAAATACTTCCTCAGTGTAAGAACGGGATATCAGAAATCACTTTTCAGACATTGCCACCATATCATAGATCACATGATGGAACTGAATTACTGATAACAGGTGTTAATACTCACAGATACTGGCTACCCCTGTCTGTACCAGCTTTCCAAAGTAGAAAAGACAGTCATCAGTGAGAGAAGAGGAAATACTGCCAGTGCGAGGAGAAGTGATGTTGGAGCAACAGTGGCACAGCTACAGTTGGCTGTGCTAAAAAAGTTGTATGAAGCTGGTTATTACAGCTCAGTAGCCTGATTCTGCCAACAGACACAAAGTAGCTGTGCACAGGACAGAGCTTTTGATCACACTGTGTGTATGTGTGTGTGTGTGTGTGTGTATGCACAGTATATAAGATATATGTCCATGTGTCCACCCTTCTTCCAGCACATAGTTTTAGGGTTATTCATAGAAGCCTTTAAAGCATTGATTCAATTTTTAAAATAGTTCACTCAAACCACATCCCCACAGGTATGTGTGTTTAGAGTTACAAAAACATTTTGCCCTATACATGTTTTTATATTTCATATAATTGCGGCATATTTATCTGAAGTATTTCGCAAGTATAGTTTTGTGTAATACTGGTAGGAGATTAAGTAATAGCTGCTTGCTAGCGCTATTGCACAAGAACATCAAATGTAATAATGATGTTCTGAGATTTGAGGTACCAAGCATGCTTTTGGCTGCTTTGCTCCTGTGACCTTTATGCTCTTCTGGTTAATACAGCAGTCCTGTAATGATGCACATGTTTTCCTTTACACAAATGCCAGTAACCACTTGAGCAGGGCACTTGATTCCAGTTTTGATGGGCGGTGCCTATAATGGACAACGGTTGTGTATCCGAGCCAAGTTGGCTATCTTTGTGCTATACAGTGCCAAAAACTTCAAAGCTTCTTCCTTTTAGAACTCTAAAGCAATACAAGTTTGTGTTTCTTCATATCATCAAACTTAATTATTGGCAATGAGCAAATGCTGGCAGGAGCGGCACGTCACATGGCTCCGTTTCTGCTTTAGAAAAGGTCAGCATATGGCATAAACACTTTGCTGTATTATGCAGCCTTGTACTCTGATCACATAACACATGCTTCAGAAAGCATTATGCAATGTTCGACTCACTGATTAATGACTGCTTGCACAAGAAGTTTTTCATTACCCCGAATGCTAGCATCCTGGGAATTATTAACTTTGTGACATAACTCTCATCACATAAATATGGAAGATTCAAACATAGCCTCAAAATAACGTGTTTCAGAAATAACTGAACACTTTCCTGCTTAGTACTGTGTACAGTATTTGATTAACAACTGCTTTAAACATTCAGAGTTGAATAGAAAAGCCTATTTGTGAGAACTGAAAACAAGATTTATTTCTAGGGTTTAAAGTTTTACCCAAGATGAATTTTTGCACACAGCAGCATCTCATTTGCAATGTTTTTCCTTTGCTTGTGTAAGTTTGAATTTCCTGAGAAAAATCTGTGCCAACTATTTTCAGTTCAGCCAGTGAGTTAAACAGAACAAGTCCAATCTAGCCCTTATTTAGACCAGCAACTGCATGTATGTAAAATGACTCAGTCCAGTGTGTTCAGTAGTACAGTACATACTGTTGTATGCTTAAATCAGCATAGTAATAGCTCACTAAATTCACAGTAATTGCCGATGTTTCTGCAGGCAGAATAAGAAAGCAAAATGTGGTCCTGAATGAAGTGTCTTGCAAACTTACAGCCTAAATATTGCTACACATTCATATTTAACATTTTCACATTCTATTGATTATTCATTCCATTTTCAAATTTTGCAGATTCCTGTGCTAAAAATCACCATGACAGTACATCACTCATATTATCATATTCAGGATGTACAGAAGAGGAAAATCCTATAAAAAGAAATGTTCCTTACCCTATTCCCTCACAGATGAAGATACATCCCTGGTTTTGAAGTAATTACTAGAAGTTATCTATGTTTCAGCAGCTTTATTAAGGAGAAAGTTGGTTTGCCTGCTTGGAAATTCAAGATCAGTGTTCACAAGGAAATATCTATGTTAAACTCCTACTTAGTAATTTGCCTTTAAATGTCAGACTAAAAAAAAAATGAGACATCTGCTTTTTTATGATTCTCTCTCCTTTAAGTAATTCTGCTCATAAACTGCTACCTTAAATAAAGCTACTTGAAGTCATTGTAATGGGGGGGATCGTTTAGGATGTCGCCACATTAATGCATGTGTGCCATGTCTTCAGAATTAATCTTCATTGAGAAAAGGTACAGAAGGTAAACATTGACCTTCGATATGTTCACTTTAGTTTTTGCCTTTTCCTGCATTCCAACTCCTGCAAGCAGTAGCAAAGGCTAAAGGAAATGGCCTCTGACTAAGCATTAGCTACCAGCGTGCCCTCATTATAGCTGAGCGCTCTTGTTCTCGCCTAGCCTACGTGCAGAGCCAGCTACTCTTTCAGCTGTGATGACGAAATGCCATGCATTTCTTCCTGGAATAGTACGCAGATAAGAGGCCACTTGTTATGCTGAGGTTTCAGATGAACTTCACTAAGGGTTTCAAAACACTCTGTCACAATTATATCAGGTTTCTTTAGCAACCAATTCATTTCAGACACTTTTAAGATAAAAAGGGAAGAGATGTTAGTTTATTTTCCCTTGTGGTTTCACTGTTTAAACTTTTACAGGATATGACTGGATAGTTTATACATGGCCTGAATTTATTAATTTTAAAGAAAAATAGATCAAACTGGATCTGTTTCTGTCTTGAAATTCACTTTTTTTGTAGTCCTCTATGTGTACCTATAAATTCAGAGAAGAAACAAGAAGTCACATCCCTGTGACATGCTGCTAGAACAGTCCTGCTGTGCAGACTCAATTGCTGAGTGCCTTGAACTTATTCTGGGTCCAGCAAAAGATGAGAGTTTTGAGAACCTTGCAGCACAAAAGGTTAATCCTTTATCCTGGAGTTGGGTTCCGATTCTAGGATGTGAGTGTGGAGTACGAGCCCAGCTGACCTCAGTATTACTTAGCAGTGGTGGGAGAACCTGTTTGTGAGATCGTCTATTGCAGCCTTGGCACACATTTAGGTGATTCCATGCACTAATAAAAGCAACTTTAGTGGAATCAAACAAATCACAGAAGTGTTCTAACCGTGAAAGAAAAAAGGAATCTATGAAGTGTTTGTTTCAAACCAGGTAATACCATTAGAACCAGCAATAGTAGTATGCTATTGAAGAAAGGAGTAAATTGTCTGGAATAAGTAATGGATCCTATGCAGGTTAAATAGCTTTCTTTGTTCACCCATAGATTCTAATGAAACATTTAGAATCTGTAATATGTCTCATTTCCATTGTATGAATGACACTTTAGCTAGATGTAGTCAGTAGGAGGAAGAGTCTTATTATGATAAATCTTGAATAAATCACAACCTAAATAAATATTTAATATGAGAAAAACTAACCCAACCCAAAATGGCATCTCTTCTTTATCACTTCCCCTGCAATTCTCAATATTTACTTGAATCTCATTAACTGGGAACTACAGGCGAAATTCAATTTCCTTTTAAGACAACAAAATTTTCTTTTTCCATTTACATAATGGAATTTGGATCAGCTCTTGCTTCTGTAATCTTATTCCTTTAATGCTTTCCAAATAAGTGTGTAATTCCCAGTGAGATCACTGTGAATCTTGGCTATTCATAATCTATTCCTTCTTTTTTTTCTGCAACTGTTCTTCAGTAAAGAGGGTCCCCTTTGAAAATGTCCAAGGAGCACTAAAGTTTTCAAACCTGCTGCTTGCCTTAATAATTTTTTTCTTCCCTCTCTTGGAAAAGTTACTTTCTTTAGTTACTGACTACTGACTCAGAAAAAAAAAAAAAAAGAAACAATTTCCCTGATAAATAAAATACTTCTTAATTGTTTACTGGAAATAGATGATTCTTGCCCATTACTTTGAAGAATTCCTGTCCCTGACAAAGCAGGATATACCAACAAAGCATGTTTCTCCATGATTTTTCTGCTCTCTTTTTGTCAAAATGTTAGCCTAAATATTGCTGCTACAGTGGTCACTAAAAGTGGCCTTTTAAATATTTTGTGACTCATTTCACAAAAATTCTAATCCACCAAGTATAAATATGAATAATAGACATTTTCTTTTTTGAACCGTTGCTGTTGTGAACTTTGATTTTAAATAATTAGAATAAGACAAACCTGTTAAAAATGGTACTTGTTAAATACTACTACTTCCAAAATGTCTTCATTTTGTAAACTTGTTTGTTTTTAACTCATCTTATGTGTCATTTAAAGTATCTTGGAATGTCTTGTCTTTCTATTTTAGAAGATTTAGTCTTACTCTCCAAAAAGGACATTTTATTAATGGAACATCATAGGGTAAAAAGCAAACCAAACTACCTTTCTTGAAAATGATACTAAAAAGATAAATGCTCTTCTGTGGTTCAAAACATGGAAATGTTTTAAACTGAAATTACTGCAGTTGAAAATTTGTCATCTTTACTGAAATCATGGAACTATGCAACACCATCCCACCAGCACATACACTAGTGAAACTAGTTTTCTCTTCCTCTTTGGCCTTTGCCACCTTCTGACCCTTCTTTTGTACAATCCCTCCTCCCACTTCCCCAATATTCCCCGCTGAGGAGAGGGGATATGTGCCATCTAATCTTGGATATGTCCTGTTTGTGTCTGGAGCCTCACAGAAGGTGTTATGACCAAGTTGTGAGAGTTTTACTTCAGAAAGGAAGTAGAACAGGGACTTTAGTATGAGCCCTTTTTCTTCCATCGAATCACTTTTCATGTAAAACTAATGGATCCTCCTTTTCCACCTTTTTCAAGCTGAGTTTACATTGTGTAAGGTTCAAAAGACACAAGGGTGAGGACTTTCTGATGGTACCATGTTACTTTCTAAGGTTGTTGATGCATGGGTAGAGCATAGGAGATAGGGACCAGCTTTTGTCTTTTTGAGCAGTCAGTCATCCGAGCTGTCAGAGGCACGAATTCTGAGGATGGAAAAACTGCTGACAGGCTTCAGCCTGCAAGCAAGTGTCCAGGTTCTGGGCCATCTTGAATTGACATAGTGATTCATTGTTAGCAGGAGCCAAACTAGCTGGATGCAAACAAGCTCAGATTGCTTTACATGCATTTGCAAATAATGCTAACATGCTAATTGCAGAATAGCTCTAACGGGCATTAAAAAAAAAAAAAAAGGCCCTACAAATTAGAATCTTTCCCACCTTAACTAAATCAAAGTTAAGGAAAGAAATGGGGAGAGTCTTTATTGTGCTGTAAATATCAGCAGTTTTATTCTAAGTCATAAAAGCAATAGCACTTGCTATTGCTACAGTCATTCATGACGAGAATGTAAACAGTTTATGCTGGTGACAACTGATAAGTAGGTATATTGAACACTTACAGGGTTGTTGTGACCTTGCAGTATTGTTTCATGAAATAAAAAATGTTTACAAGTAACATGTGACTTATAATCTTGCTGTGAAAGATCTGAGAGTTGGGAGTAGGCTTTTTATGCCTATTATCTGTTCTTCAGAGAATTATTTAATTTCTAGAAGCAGATGGTGATTTTTAAGCCCACTGCTATTTTAGTATACTTTAAAAAAAGAAAAGAGGACCTAAAAATAGACCTAAGTTACCATATCCAGCAAAAAAAATACGTTGTCAGCTCTTTACTCTGCTGTGCTGAAAACAAATCTGTCAGCAATTTCTTTGGGTTAAAGTATCTGAACACTGTGGGGGTAGCAATTTTTGTAGGTTTTGCTGGGCTTTGGTTTGGTTGGTTGGTGAGGTTTTTTTTAAGGAAGGCATTTAAAGTGGTTTTGTGACAGAGTCCATTTAATGCTTTACATATCAAAAAATTACCATCTGTTGTTGTAAAAGACACTACCAAATGGATGAAACCTACACTCCAGTTAATGTTGTGGATCAACTGCATGAGTTAGACTTTAAAGTCTGAATCAGTCTGAAATCAACATCTTCAGGTCTGCTGGAACAGACATTTAAAATCAGCCCATTTTCTGTAATTACCAAAATGAAAATGAGAGTGACAGTTATTCATGCAGAAAAAAGAAGCATGGGTAATGCATCTGAGTCAAATACATCTCTTATGTTTGCATAAAATTACATTTCTTGCATTAAAAATGTGGTTTGACAAAGTTACTGAATAGGAAAGAAATAAGATTTTTGGATTCCCTGATTTTGGATTCCCTGTCAATCCCTACAGGTGATTGACATAACAAGAGACTGACAGTAGTGTATTTTCAGAAGTGTTTTCAGTAGTAGATGATTTTGGCATAACTCTTATCATCAT
This sequence comes from Donacobius atricapilla, assembly GCA_013397315.1. NCBI lineage: Eukaryota > Metazoa > Chordata > Aves > Passeriformes > Mimidae > Donacobius > Donacobius atricapilla. The sequence goes on from WBMY01001925.1 coordinate 43,875, forward strand.
GACAAAATGTAAGGGTTCCGGTAGAAAAATGTGGTATATGTTATTTCTGTATCACATGAATGTGTTCTAAAAGGATGGATGCAGAAAACCAAAACCAGTCTCTAAGGTAGGTATTTCATTTTAGTGATCTCAGTGCAAAATATTTTGACTGGCAACATTTGTATCTGTGGTAGAGCTCCTTTGCGTCAAATCCTGTGAAGTATTAAGCTTCTTCTTATTATTAGCTTTTGAAGATTTTCAGTATCAATAATTACCCAGGTTGATACTTTATCTTACTAATTAAGTGCTGTGACTGTGCACGTCCTGTCTGGAGGTGCTCAGATAGATGTAATTGTGCATCATCACGGCTGAAGGCATCAACTTCTTCCACTGGCTCCTGAGGAGGCCCCTTAATTTGGTCCTCATTCAAAAGTAAGTTATATACTTACAGTATGGTTGCCATGCAGTGTGGTACTTGTCAGAGTTCATATGCTCCATAGAAGATCTTTCTTCAAGGCGCTTGAACTTCACTTGCAATGTTCAGTTGGAAAAGCTCTCTCGGTAGGTATATTACCAGAAATGTTGGCAGTATTCCTGTTGGAAGTACTCCTTTAGAGAAGCTCTAGAGCAAGCAGGCTGTTGTGTAAAGGAAAGGTGGGAGAAGAGCCTCTGACACACATTCTGTTGTAGTGCACTGAAGAATACACCTACCTTCTGTGTAGGTGCTGTGCTGAAAACCCTGAACTCTGCCCTGACCTATGGCTTCAGTTTTCAGATACATCTCACACTGCCCAGCACTGAGTGTACAGTGCAGTATGAGATCCTACCCACAAGGAGCCTTGCTACAAGGACAGGTAAATTGTACATGCATGACATCAGCAAAGTGTGCTAGGGTCATGAAAGTGCTGTAAATTACACACCATTTCAAGCAATGGTCATACCTGGTAAGGTATATATATAGAAACTGTGGTGTCAGTTTGTTGCTCTGTGTTTCAGATTTACAGCTGCGCAGTAATTGGTGCCACACACATCTGTGTGTTTGCTTACGTTGTGGAATCGCACTGTGGCCTGACCTGGATCTGGCCCTGCACAGAACCCCAGGACTGTGTGGGACAGACTGGGAGTTAGAGGGGGGAAACCAGAAACCATGTGGAAACAGACTAATTTCTTTTTAGAGTGGTGAACTAGTAAAATTTTATTCTAAGAAAACCCTTCTCTATCTTTTAATCTTGCACATGCTTGACACTTTTTGACCACAATTATCTTTGTCTCAGTATTATTCTAAGAGTGATCCTGAATCTACCTTCTTATCATCTTCCTTATCCTCCAAACACTGATACTTCTGTTGTCTTTCCCTGCAGTAACAAATAAATTCCTTCCTCACACCAACTCTTTGATGAGTATTAAAAGCTTATCTTTCCTACACAGATTTGCTATCCTACAATCCTGAGATGAGAGAATCTGTGGGATGATGGAAAGTGTGAAAAAATGCCTGATGCTGCCGACAGGCATGTGATTAACTGTGATGCTTGTGCTAAGGCAACAAGCAGACTGCTTAACTCCACTGAGGGTTAACTTCCCTAGGCACAATCACATGGTCTGTGATGATTTTGAGATAAACTTTGGGTTATGCAGTCAGCCACTGTCTTTGCTGGAATTAAAGAAAAGAGGAAGATAAAGTCTGACACTGCTTTTCATGCGAATATTGTCATTCAGATCACCTTAACCTGATGATGATCTTAGAAAAACAAAAGAAGTCACTAAACAAACAAACAATTATGTTCTTGGCAGTACCATTTGCTTTGCAAACATGAATATTCGGCAAGTTCCTACGTTTTTTCTCTTGATATGAAAGCTGAGGAAAAGAATCAAAATCAAAGTTGAGGATATTGAGTTGCCCTAGCCTAGCTGAAGTCAACAAGATTTACATATCTTAGCAGAAGAGAAGTCAGGAGATCTATGTCCCTAAAAAAGAGGCACAAATATTGGGTTTTAAGATTTACAAAGGGATCATCATTTGAGGAGAACAGGAAATGAGCAGAAATTAAACTACATAGACCTTTTCATATCTAGTATTTTTTGTAAAAGGATGTAGACTGATGATGGGTATGTTGTTTTGTGTGTTTATCTGTGTGTATCTGTATAAGCACAAGGGTATGTAAGTGCTTTTCAACAGCTTCAAGCCTCCACTATCTGTCAGTATCTCCAGGTGCATGTAAGTCATCTGAATCCTACAGCCTTAATTGCATAACACAGACATATTACAAAATATTACCACACCAAGATCGTTTACATTATTTCATAACAAAAAGAAATACTATTACAGCACATTTTTACCCTTAAGGGAAAACTACTAATTATTTAAAACATTGTCTGTATGAGTGCTTGTGTTTGTTGTGTGGAGGTATATGAACCTTATTATGGAAAAGCATAGGGGTGGATTAAAGCAGGATCCATGGGATACAGCCCCAAGGTCAGAGGATTTTCCACAGACAAGAATGTAGGAAGTACCAGCATGGTTGATTATAATGAGCTTATTGGGCTTATGTTGACCACTTAAGTTGAGGGGAAAGCGGCTCTTTTGGAGGGAAAGCAGCTGTATGAAAGATTGTCATAGTTGTGGTCAGAGGACTTAGATGAAGGGCAGATATTTGGGTCTTCAAGTGGAATCCAGACACTGGTGTTAAACCTGCATTCTCTAGACTGCAAGTGGATTGCTGGCTTCTGATACCTCTGTCTCCTCTGTTAAAATCTGTATTGGTTTCTTGCTGTAAGGCAATAGTACAATTACTTGGCTACTGCCTATGCCTTTCCTTGTTGGCGATTTTTTTCACTGTATAAAATTTTGGTGGGTTTTTTTTCATGACAGGCTCTTGTTCCTGCTTGTATGGTTGCTTCCATACTTTATTTAGTGAACAAAATGGAGAACTCACCACCCTTCAGGTGGGTGTTCCAGTTTCCCACTCATGTAGGCTCATTTTTTTTCCACGTGTTCATGCATGTCCCACACCCACACCAGTGATTTTGGTGACTAGTGCAATTTCAGTGGTTTTGAAAACTCAGCCCTCTAGGCTGAGGCGCCACTCAGGATGCTTTCCTGTGAAATAAAGACCAGTGGCACTTCAGGAAAAGAGGTAGTGACTTATGATTATCCCATATGCAGGGTAAAACATGTATCACATGCAGCTGCGCTGAAAAAGAAAGTGAAGAAAGTAGTGGCTGTCATTTTTTTTAAATCAGCCTGACCCAGTGAGTGGAGTAGATGTACACTGACATGTGTCGGACTCAACCTCTTCCGGGGTCGATAGGAAGAACACCTGGCTTCTATGTTTTAAGATAAGGGCTTGGACATGAATGAAGTGTCTTAATCAGCTTGATCAAGGCAGTTTTAAGTAATTCTGGAGTGCAGAATGCAGCACAGTCCTGTAAGGGTTCGGGTGTTTTCCTGGACAGACTAGGGCTGAGCATTTTGGGTTTTTTAGTTCTGAGGATTGTAACGTGGCTACGTAGTTATTTTGTTGTCTCTGAGAGTCACAATTTGCTTAAACAAATAGGATTTGCAAAATACTGGGGTTTATACACACTTAGGCTTAATTCTCTTATAGAATAGGCCTTATTTCTCAATATCTTGGCTCCCCAGAGAAGTGGTCGCAGCATCAAGTGTATGAGTTCAAACGGTTTTTGGACAACGCTTTCAGGCACATTGTGTGATTTATTCTTGAGGTTTCCTACACAGGGCTAGAAGTTGGACTTGATGATCCTGATGGGTCCCTTCCAACTCATCATATTTGTGATTCTGTGATCCTAATGGGATGAAATGTGAGATTCAAAAGACTATCTTTAAAGTGCAAGGAACTCTGCTAAAAGATGACAGTGGTGGTTGGTGTACCTGTGGGAGATGTAGCACATTGTGGCAATGGGCCCTCAAGATTTTTAAGTCGAAACATGCTTCTGGTCTGAAAAATAATTTTTCAAAGTGCCTTTTAGGGCCTTTTATTCTTCTCTCCAGAATTCTACATTAATACAGTGAAATGAAAACAAAATCCCCAAAAAACCAAACCAACAAAGAAATCCCTACAAGTGATACTTGGGATCTTCTATACCTTTATCTTTCTTGGGACCCTTTATCTTCTGCCATTTTGGGGATCTTCTGTCCCTTTCATGGAACACCAGCATGAGGAAGTGTTTTCAGAGGGCAAACCAGGCTCTAGATGACAGCTGAGAGGACACTGTCCACAATCTCCTTTTCATGGTTCCACTGCCTTAAATTCTCACCTGCTGAGCTGGAACAACGGAGTTAGCTTGATGGAATGGAAACTTCACTGTTAGTCAGAGGAATTCCCCCCACAGGTCAGGAAGTCCCTTCTTGGTCAGGTGTCATAAGGTGACTTGGGAGCAAATGTGTGCTCTGCTGCCATCTTTCTCCTCCAGCTGAACTGTCTGTTGAGAAAGGGCCCTTTATGTTACGTAGATTCGGCCTAGAGCTTAACGAGTGACACTAGCAATCAGGATACACAAGATGTTTCTGAGCTTGCTGTTGCATTGCATATGCAAAAAAGACTAATACCTCACCCCAGGATGACACGACTTAATTCCTGTATGCCATCTTGAGACTTTCTAATTCAAAGAAAAGTAGTAAGTACTAATTTAGCAGGGCTGTGCTGGGAAATAGTTTGTGCTTGTGTTCATTTACCTGTTTCCACATGACACAGGCTTCTTGTGAAACACATCAGAAGATGTTATTATAGAAGTGCACGACCGAAAGTTCTTCATGATTTTGTGACAGCTAGCACCATCCAAATATTTTCCTCACCTCTGATCTATATCCTACAACCACTGCTACCTTGTGGGTCCCCATATATCCTTCCTCCCAAAGCTCCTTCCAGGTGCCCCCATATCTCAGCTACCTGCAAGACAATAGTTGACTGACTGTCCACTCAGAAGACGGGGGCTTCCATCTGTCGGACCATGCAGGACATATTTTCACTTGATAGAGGTGGATCAAAGCTGTAACTTGGTGCACCATGTCTGACCTGTTTCTCTTTCAAGTGTGGTGTATCACATCTTGTTTCGCTTACCCTAAACACAAACATACCCCTGTAGATAGGAGAGAGGACAAAACTCCAGAATTGGTCAAGTTACCCAGAGCTAATCACAGAGAAGTCTTTATAGAGAACTTGCAATTGCGACTGCAGCTGGTAGTCAGCTAGACTTAATTTGTGAGTGATTGAAGGGAGCTAGAGATGCAGCAGCTGAGAGGGGTCTTGCTTATATAGCACATATGATGTGCCAGCATGTACCCACTTCATTATCATTCCTCTGAGTAGGCTTCCCTTACAGTATTCTTTGAACTGACTTGTAGGCCTGCAGTTGTCAACTGTTTCAATAATGGAATAGATGACACTTTTTCATACAATTTTTTATATTATCAGAATTTTCATCCTTGAAAAAGATAATATAACAAGTGTGTATATTAAAAAATACCCAATAATATACTGGCTGTCTGGGGCAATGCCTGTGTCTATTTAATAGCTGTAAAGTCAGAATTTGCACAAACCGTTGCTGTTCTTTTGTTATCCAAGTCCTTTTATATTGGAGTTATGATGAAGTCACAGCTAAAGTTTACTCCTCAGGTTATAAAAAGAGTGAAAATAGTTCTTGCGCTAGTTTGTAGCTGTGTGTTACTAGACTTCTATTACCTTCAGCTACCTTAGGGAGACCCATCTGTGCTTATGTGCTAAGCAAACACTGATTCACAGAAAGTTTTTATTAAAGTATAAATGGGTTGTCTGTTGTCATTGTTCCTCAGTTGCAGCCTCTCTGCACAACTCTCCAATGCCACAGGCAGCTGTCGGCTGTGTGGCATTGCTTAATCTGCTAGCAGTACTCTGAGGAGTATCCTGTGCAGTACACTTGGGTACGTGGGTCTCATTTATGCCTCTTCATCTTAGTTAAAGGGTCTGTTTAAACAGTATAAATGCTCTGTGGGACAGTGTTTGATAGTTTTAGCAGATTTCAGTGGCTTTAATATCTGGAATAGCTAATTACCATCAAAAATGAGGTATACCTTAAATTTAGCACCAAAACTTTCAAAAAAATAGGCGCAAGTATTCTTCAGTTGAGCACGGAGTGTGTACTGAGTTGATGATTACAGAAAGAAGTGATGTGTAGTTCTGTGAAATACATGTGCACATCCTACTACATTTATGTATGTTGAGAATGTCTCTATTACATTTAGACATTAATATCCAATTAATGTAGTCACATAAGCACCTGTGTGCTTATCATACCCTCATGTATGGAGCATACTTTAAATGTTTTTTATGAAAAGAAGACAGCCTCTGTGTCAGACTTTTCAACTATCTCATTAGGACCAGGAAGTGACATCATGTGTGACCTGTCTAGTGTAATTGCTGAGCCCAACATCTTCCATCAACACCAAGGTTGGCAATACCAGAGTCATTCTAGCTTTGAAGAGCAGCTGTGCCATTGTGGCACAGCCCTGTCTCTGGGGCTGGAAGAACACTTTAATTCCCGTCATTATCCTTCTGGGCTTGTCTGCTTGAGAGGGGTGCCCAGCAGTGATGCTTGTCAGTTAAGAACTGATTTACCTAATTTGGCTGGATTGGACCAGCAGAGACCTTGTGTGTGTGAGTTACTAAGTTCCAGCTATCGGGCTTCACTTAGACTGACATTTCCTAGGGCTAGGGTGTCTATCTTCTGACTTGGGCCAATCACTTAACATTTAGCATTTGTAATCATGATGTCAGCTCATTTTTACTTAAATTACAGCCTCAGCAAACCCCTGGTGCATAAGCTGGATGCTGGCTTTTTCAGAGAAAGCATTCTTTTGTCCACATTAAATGCAGAATACAAAACTTCTGAGTCGTTGTCAATTTCCTTTATCAGTCATCATTGCTTCTTTGCACTTGTGTAGTCTCACAATGAATAAAATGATACTCCTGTTCTTTATCCTCCTGCTCAGAAGGAAGGATGGTCAGGAAGTTGGGAAGAACTGGTGAAGAATACAGGGAAAAATCCCTACCTTCGACTTGAATCGGTGGCATAACTATCTGGTTTGATTTTGTAGATTCTTGCCTGTCCCTAAAAATAGAACCTGGGTGTAGTGGTGGTGGTACTTTCTGAAAGTAGAGTCTGTACTTCCTAAAAATAAAGTTAATTTATTAGTGTAAGCACTATGAAGTACCAGCGTATAATCTTCTCCATCTCCAGTGGAATTCAGAACTCCTTGTCATTGGTCAGGATGAAGTTGTGAAACCCTGACAAGTGGATATTTTTAGTAGATTTCAGTAAAATAGATTCTTGTAAAACTGAATTTTGTTGTCATTGTTCCTCAGTTGCAGCATCTCTGCACAACTCTTCAATGCCACAAGCAGCTCTAGGCTGTGTGGCATTGCTTATGCTGCCCTGTCTGACAGGGCATTTTGACTTTGTCCTCTATTATGTTGTTTAAAAGACAGAATGCAGGAAATTGTTTTTGGTTTTTTTGTTGGTTTTTTTTATGACACTATTGAAAGACAAAAGTTGAATGGAAAGCCAGATATACTGAAATAGTATTAATTGTGCATGCACAATATTCTGACTTCTGTTAGTTATTCAAAATGTTTCCTTCTCTGAAAAGGCTAACACAGAAAAATTTGCATTATGCAAAAACTTGTGCATGATTTCACTTTATGTGACTTAACAAACTGTGGAAATAATGTTAACCACCCACTTAGTAGGACTGGAATTTTCTTCTGCTTTGTTTTATTCCCCAGAATTGAAAAGTATCTTAAGATCTGAAGGTAAATTTATATGACTTCTGACATGACAAAATGGGTAAAGGTAAGATTAGATGATAGGTCTTAGATTTGTCACCTTATTTCTTTCAGCTCCTCATGTCTTTCTCAACCATAGTACTGTTCATATCAGTCATGCTGGATTTATCTGTGACTATGCACTTAAGTTCCATTAGTAGAAAGGAGGTTTTTTGTTTGTTGTAGTTGACAAGATTACATAATTTCTGAACCTGGTCTGTGTGGCACAGTGTATCATAAATGACCCATGTAAAACCCTGTGTTGCAGTGCTAGAAGTTTCTGATACCTGTGGCAACTTGCTTCAAGCATGTTAAAGCAGTCAGCAGTGAAAACTGGCCTTCATCTGGTTCCCCAGAATGAAATGTTTTGCAGTGATTTTGTTACTGAATAGGATTCATCGGGGTTTTACTGATAGATCTTTAGCAAGACACTGTCTCTGGTGTTCTGCTGCCCAGCATGGTGTACTGCCTCTGCAGAGTACCTGACCCTGCAGTGACCCAAAGTGTCTTTTAGTGGAAGGCAGAGTCATGCAGCAGCTGACATGGTGTGATACCTGGGAGTCATTTCTGAAAACAAACCTAGGCTGGTTATCAGTTTTGAAGATTTTGCTCTTGCACCAGCAGCATTTCGGAAACAGTGGAATCCATGAATGTAGTTGTTCTTCGCCTTCCTACTGTTAAGTCCGATTAACTTTAAGGCAGGGGAGCTGCTGATACTGCCTTAGGCTGTCTTCCAGAGCAGACAGAACTGGTTCCTGAATGCTGTCTGTCTCTGTGGCTGAGGCAGTAGTGCAGGCAGATTGTTGGGTTACCAGTGTGCTGGGAACCTCTGTGTCAAAGCTGATGTACTGGCAACGGTTTAAAACTGAAGTCTGGTCATCCATGAGCTCTCTGAAAATCAGAGATTTGCTTTGATTGCTCTTCTGGCAGAAAGCAAGATTTTTCTTTTTATTGCTGACTCTAGTTCAAAAAATCAATATTTTCTTCAAATAGAAACTCTTATTTGCCACAACACAGAAAATGGTATTTTTCTAAAGATATCTTACAAACCCATTGAGCTGCGGCTTGTGGCCTTGAAGTCTAGGCTTTTATTTCCTCTAAATGTACACTGTTCTGTTTTCTATGTGTCTGTCATGTTGCATAAGTAACAGGCAGTGGGCACAAAACCAGGACTTGTGTCCCATGTATCATCTAAAACAAAACTGGCAACTCTTTCAATTGTGAGGTTAAGATGCCACCAGGGGCTTTTTCTGCAGTCACAGAGCTGGAATGGAGGTGCTGGAACCTGAGATAGAGCTGTAACTTCTAACACAAGATGTGCTAAGAGTTTTCTTCCTACAGATAATATGTACTATTCTAGTGCCTGCTCAGTATCCTCTGTAGAGCAGCCTCACCTTTAAAATTTCTTGTTGCCCTGACTCATGTTCCTCCTGAGCCATCCTGCAGTCTCCCTTCTCTGTTCCCTTCTTTGCTGTCCTTTACTTTTACCAGTGCAGCATTCTCCCCCATCATGTCCAGGGTCCTCCTGGTCTGCCTGTCCTGGTGCTACAGCTCTGCTCAGCACTGGTACGGACGCTGATACGCTCAGGTCTGCCACTTGCCCTTTCTCTGAGCAGTGCTTCAGCCTCTGAGCAGTCACATAGACTTGGCATTGAGTCCAGTGCCTCAGCAAGTTCGCTGGTTGGACACCAAGCTGTGTGATGCAGTCACATGGAGGGGAAGGGATGTCATCCACAGGGACCTGGACATGCTTCAGAGTTGGGCCTGTGTGAGCCTCATGAGGTTTAATAAAGCAAAGTGCAAGGTCCTATGCCTGGGTAATGGCGGTCCCAGACACAGGTACAGGTTGAGCAAAGTGATTGAGAGCAGCCTGGAGAGAAGGACTTGGGGGTCTTGATTGATGAAACCAACTACATTCTGAACTGTATCAAAAGAGGTGTGACCAGCAGGTCAAGGGAGGTGATTCTTCCCCCTCTACTCTGCTATGGTGACATCCTACCTGGAACACTGCATGCAGTTCTGGTGCCACCAAGATAAGAAGGACATGGAAATGCTGGACCAAGTCTAGGGGAGGCCATGAAGTTTATAATGGCACCTTCCCTATGAAGACAGTCTGAGGAAGTTGGGCCTGTTCACCTTGGAGAAGAGAAGGTTGCATGGAGACCTCATGGAAACATTCCAGTACCTGAAGGGGAACTACAGTGAACCAAAGGGGACCCTTCTTCAGGAACTGTAGTAACAGGACAAGGGGGAGTGGCTTCTAACTGACAGACAGTAGGTATAGATTAGGTATTAGAAAGAAATTCTTTACTGTGAGGGTGGTGAGACTCTGAACAGGCCATCCAGAGAAGCTGTGGATGCGCCATCCATGGAAGGGTTCACAGCCAGGTTGGACAAGACTCTGAGGAACCTGATCTAATAAGAGGCATCCCTGCTTATGTCAGAGAGGTTGGAACTAGATGTTCTTTAAGGTGCCTTCCAACCCAAGCCATTCTGTGGTTCTACGACATTCAGGTGCTTACAGGAACCAATGGCTAATCAATGGCATGTCCCACCTGTGTGCTATTTATCTGTGTACTGTGTATGGGAGACAGAGGGAGAACAGAATCCTGTGAGTGAGTTAGATGAATCATACAATTTTCTAGCCTGACATCTTCTCAGCAGCAGTAGATTTGAATAATTCACCAACGTAATGCTACTACTGCAATTAAAAGGATTATTTGCAAAACTCTCTTAGATTATTTTGGATCACACTTCAGAGAATACGTTAGAAGGTTTATTTCATGCTACACCTTCCTTGATTCAGGGCTTATTTTATCTAAATTTTGTGGCCTGTCTGTTCAAAAGCATGATTTGGCAGCTCAAAGTTGGTATACCAAACTTTTCCAAATCTAGAATTGTACAGCTATTGCTTTATGGACTGATCATGAATACCTTGCGCATGGGACAAATAATGATTAATGAACTCCTGAACAGTGACCCATGTGCTCATGTCCCACCTCTACCATTCATGCTGTCATCTGCTGATTCTGGCAGATAAGAAAATAACCTGCTCTTTCGCAAGAAAAATGCATTTTGTACATGTCTAAAGAAATCAAATCTTGTGATGTCATCTGCCAACAATGGGTTGAATGTAATGGTTTAGAGGAAATTCTGCAAGATTTTTTAAAAAGATTAAATTCTTTTCAGGTTACATTAAAATTACCTACCTCTTGAAATTAAGAAGTACAGTTATTATTTTCTTTCTAGCTGTCCTTGCTAAGTACCTAGAGGGTAGTATTTCAGTGAGAGTTAACTAGATCCCTTTCAAAACGCAGCTGTTGATCTTTCCCTCTTTAGGTTTCTTTTTCCTGAGAAGTGAATGCCACTTCTCAAATGTTTTCGGTTTTGATTCTTAAATACTGTGATAAATGTTAGAGTCTGTTAAGTTTCAACTTTCTATTTTTATCTGTTAGTAAACACTATACCAGATGTGGCTGTGAAGGACCCTGAGAAGCTGAGGGAGTTCTGCTTTTATTCAACAATTTTAGCTTTCATAACTGAGCATTTCAGCTCATTTTGTAGGGTTGTGTATGTGCTGTTTTGGGGTTTTTTAAGAGTTGAGAAAAACAGGCTTACGCAACTTAGTTTGCATAAGTGCAGTGAGTCATTCATATTTTATTTTTGCGTGCTCCTGTGTGTGTGTGTGTTGTATTGCTTTATATAACCTGTCTTTGAGAAAGTACTACTGTGACTGCTAAGAATATATTTCTCCAGTAAAATAAAAAAAAGAAATATGCCTGTTAGGAAGGTAGTTGCTTCTTGGTGATGTCTCCTCATAGATACTTTTCTCCAGGAGGGCACTTTGGTGATTCTTCCTAAGGCTATGGTTCTCCAGTGGCAAAGTTTATGATGCGTGGTGACAAGGCCAGGTAGCTCTGTGCTTCCCTTTTTGTGAGCAGAGCTGAGAGTAACTCCACATGATAATGATGGTTTTACATACATTTATGTATGTACACACAGAGAGAGAGACAGAGACAGATTTAAGTTTTAGGTGTGCGTAGTCCTTTCATCAACTGTAGCTTCTGCTTCCTACCATCTAGGAAAGAGTGCAGCTTCCAGAGCCTACCTCTGTGTATTGCTGAAATAAATTTGAGGCTTAAATCCTTCACATAGCTATCAGGCTGGCATCCTTCAACAGGCTTGCTTACAAAAAAGTTGGAAGGCTTCATCTTTTTTGACACTGCTTCTCTGCTCTTTATGATCAAGTGTACCATGAGCATCTGGCTGCAGAGTCTATTGTTTGGAATGCAGTTACAAGTATTAAGTGTCAGTACTCTTTAAGTGCTAGAATTGTTATTTTATTTTATTTTGTGGTTATATTTTTCAATTGTGTTCTTTGACATCTGATGGATGATGCTGTGACTGTGGCATGGAATCACAGTCAGTTTTCCCAGAAAAGAGAAATGTGGCTCGTGGTGCAGAGGTGGGTGCATAGGTCTTTTTGCCCCATGGCTCTTCTCAGCCTTACCACATTTCTCCCCAGCTCTCTGCTGTACCATCATGTTTCCTGATCTCATGTGTATCCTCTCTGTCCATGCTAGAAATCCCCCCTGGCATCAGAAGCTCTCCACAGCAGCTTCATGTTGATTACCTCCATGCACACTCAGAAATCCCTCCACTCTGCTCTACTGCCCCTGTGTTTTACCAAATCAGATCCAGGACTTCTTTCTTTCTATAACACAATTTTTACTTCCATTAACACACATCTCATTTTTTATTTGATTTCGGTGCTATCCTACATTTGATGCAAGCAGCATTGTTCTTTCTTAAGGCAACATTTTATTGGCTCCAGTAATCACTAAAACAGAAAAACTGTGTTTGCTTCCAATACAGAGATGTTTGCAGCTGCAAAATAAGGCAGTTGCAAAATAAGTATTCTTCTACTACCTAGCTAGCAGATAAGAAGTATCTGGGGTCCACAAAAGTGCCATGAAACATGAAGGTACTGTTTTTAATTGTCTCTGTTAGTGTAAAATGAACATTATACCTGAGAATAAAAATTTAATTAGAATCATAGAATGGTTAGAACTGGAAGGGATGATAAGATTATCTGATTCCCATTCCCCCTTCCGTGGGCAGGGACCCCCTCCACTATTCTAGGTTGCTCAGAGCCCAGTCCAGAACAGATCTTGAATATTTCTAGGGATGAATAAACAACAACATCTCTGGGGTAACCTGTTCCAGTGCCTCACCACTTTCACAGTAAAGAATTTCTTCCTAATATCTAATCTCAGCCTACCCTTCTTCACCCTAAGGCCGTAATTCCCCCTTGTCCTTTTACAAAATGCCTTTGTGAAAAGTCCCTCACCAGCCTTCCTGTGGGCCCCCTCTAGGTACTTGGAGGCTGCTGTACGGTCTTCCCAGAGCTCTNCTAGAGAATTGGGCTGGGTAAGCACACAAGAGATCATATGGTCTATTCAAAGAAATATACCCTCTTTCTTAAAAGTCAATTGAAGCTTGAGCTGAAATTAAACATTTGGTTTCTGCTAATGCCATTTTGCAGATTTTTTCATGTACCTTAGTGAAGAATCAAAGATTTTGGTACTTACAGAAAAAAATAATTAACAGCCAGAGCATTAAAGGAAAGAATTATAGCTTTACAGGGCTCAAAATAATCTTTCTCAGTTTTTCTCTTGCATGCTCATCTGACTGCTTGAAAACCAGTCTCTATAACTAAATTTTTAGCAACAGGGTTTCAGAAATTTCACAGAAATTCATACAAAACAAGTTAACTTTCTATAACCATGATAAAGTAGGAATAATTACATTGTAAGTGACTCTTATGATAAGTTTCCAGATGCCTGGAATAGAAATCTGGGTTGCAACTTCACTGAGCAATGATGTAAGACATCAGTACTCTGCTTTATTCCAGATAAAGTTAATTGCCCTCATCCTACCAAAGTCAAAGGAGTGATCCTGCTCATGGCCATGAGTTTGTTCTGAGCTTGTCTGAACTTTGTCAGTGATATGTTTTCTCTCATAAACTAGAAGGCTGGTTAAGCTTTTTAATACATCCTGTACTTACTGACTTGCCTTTACCTTCCCTTCATTTTAACGGAATTTTTTTAAGATTGCCTTTTATATGACTGGAAAAATAACTTAACCTATTTTGGATATCAGTGAATTGAAATTTATAAGAAACATGAAGTATGTCCTTCATCTTAACTAACTACCTTGAGCAAGTCATTGCTACTCTTTTTAAAAGTACATAGTCAACAAGTCATAGTAGCAGAATAGCAGTTCATTGCTAAAGTTTACTTATAAAGCTTATTTGAAAAACTTTCAGAGAACCATGGGCAATATCCTATCAGAACTGAGGAGAAAAACATTGTTTTCCATATTCTTTGGGTGGATTTTTGGCACTAATGTAGCCTGGGATGCAGCAGCCACCCCATACCAAGCTCCTGCAAGGTTATCAGATTACATAAACTGGATATTGAAAAGCAATATTCAACCTGCCATGCTCTGGGCCACAGGAGTAGGCTTGAAATAATGCATCTAAAAAATCCTTTTTAGAGTATGTGGGAGGGCAAAAATAAGCTTCAGCAACCTATTATTGGAGACTTCTTGAACCATTTTTTTTTTATTTGTGGGCCAAATACTGTAGTAATTAAGTGGCAGAATGAAGGGAATGTGCTTTGCTTTTAGTAGAAATTAACACTGGTTTTCTCCAGGCATTCAATCACTTAACTCAGTTGTCTTTTTATATTATTCAAATGTGATACACATTAGTTAAACTTAAGTGGTTGAAGAATCTTGTTGCAGAATGCCTCTTGAGAGAGAAGTATGTTATAAACATTTCTACTAATGGAATATTTATGTTAATGTAAATTAACTCCATCAGGGTGACAAGCCCTTTGAAAGGTGAATGTGATGTTCCTGCTGCACAGTGATGCTTTTATTATTTTCTTACTTGTACAGCACAAGGAGTGGGGTACAAGCTTCTGCTCTAGCCATCAAGGAAATTTCAAATGCAGATTTGGTGACCCTCAAAAATGAAGGCCTGTCGCACAATGAAAATATTATGCAGAATTGTGTATGATGCTGTAGACAGGAAGAAATAATTGAAGGAACTGTGATCTGAGAAAAATATGCAAAATGAACTGAATCTGCAGGACAGTAGAGCAAAACAAAGAGCTAGCAGGTAGCAGATTTACTGAAATTGATAGAGATTATGATCATTTTGAAGTGATCAGTTACTCCCAAGAATATTAGGGATAAGGACCTAAGAATGACAAGAAAGACTATGGTGATTGTCATCTCTATTTCCTGTAATGCAAGATATTAGCATTTCTTTAGAGGTATGAGGTCTGACTAAAGCTGAAGGGATGCAGGAGACCTTACCTAGAAAGCATTTCTATTGTTATAGCTGAATTCAAGACCCAAACTCTTTTCAGGGAGTGGAAGCAATGGCTTTGTAATCCCCTCTGGATAACCTGTCTGCAATGTCTCAGTTTTTGTATTTTCATACGTATATATAAATGAACATATATGCATATGGATGTGCTGCACACCTGAATCCTGCTGTGAGGGAGGGGTTGGGCACAACAGCTTTAGGGATGGTGGAATGGAAGAAACGGTGGCACCATCCTTTGGAAGATAGTGCAGCAGGCAAGAGAGCCATGGCACTTTTAGTAGTCCCCAGCACTCTCCCTCTGCTCTTATACATAAGAAGAAACGGAAGGCCTGGAGGTTAGGGAAGGGTAAAGTCCAGTGAAGTTGTGCCCAGGGTCTCTGAGCACATGGGGATTTATCCAGCTGCCTGTTTTGAAGTTCCCTAGCAAATCTAAGAACAACCTGCTAAAACCCCTTAGATTATTCAGAGATTTGTCTGCTTGTTTGTTTTTGCTGTATGCAAATTTGTTATTAAAATTATTTATATTGCACAAAGTGCTCTATCAACTGTGTTCTATTAATTCAGGAATGGCAGTGATAAGATCTAGTTCTTTCCAAAGAATTTGATATGCCACATCTCCCAGATGGGATCAGGTTACAAAGACAGTTCAGCTCCCAGTTAGGCTCTTCAGTGAAGTGGTTAGATTTTTGACAGCACTCAGCATCCAGTGAGTCTGGTGTTCATTTCAGGAATGGGAGCTGATGAGCTCTTCTGAAAATGTAACCTTTTGTACTTAAATATTTGTGTGTTTTCTCCCAGTCTCATTTTCCATGAAGTTATGTGAGATTTTTCATTGTTATTTTCAGAGTTTGTTTCCTTGCTTAATAAACAAAACTAAATAGTTCTGCAACAGTCCCACTGCATTTCTGTGCAATGGGATTTTCATATTTTTGTGATTATTTGTTCATATTTTTGTGATTTTCATTATATTTAAACCCCAAGTGTTCATAAATAAGTACACAAAAGAAACCACAAATACCATGATGAGTTATACAGTAGTGATAACTCCAAGTACAAATACTAAATTTAAAATGTAAGTTGTTATTTGTATAGCAAATTAACATGAATCAGTGATGAATCACAGTAAATCCACAAACACATGCTGAACTGGGATTTTTGCACATGTAAATCCATTTGCCTTAACGCGTTGTTCCTTGGATAAATATGGCAGTTTTATGTGACTTACATCTTTCCAAGAACTACAGATGACTTTCTTGAAGTGGAAATCAGTATGGTGGCCTAACCCACATTCAAGAAAAATCCGGAAGAGAGGATTACTTAAAGATGCTTTCAGTTTCATGTATTATGGATGTTGTTAGCTTCCAATTCCTGAATACTTAAAAAAATGTGCATCATATGGCCATCATCATGCTAGTGATGCCAGATAAGTCCAAGATACCTATAAATCATTGTCACCAGTGTCATCTAAGTTATCAAATGGTCTCTGTTGTTACCTTTGTACACAATCTTCACCCTGATAGCTCTGCTTCTAGTCTTCATGGTGCACACCATGCCTCCGGCATTGATGCTGCATATCTCTCAGGTTCTCCCTGCACATTGATGCCATTTGTGAGATTCTCATTTCTGCACTTCCTAAAGACCTGCTTTCTCTACTGTGCCAAAAGGCACTCATTTCTGCATTAAATACTCTCAACAAGAAAAGCCAGTCATGCTCTCTCTTGTTCCATTGTCCCTCATCATGTCAGCTGTCTGACTCTCATCACATTACCTTTGTCCTCCCTCTGTGTGTCAAGTTGACTTCTGCAGTTTGGATGTGTTCCTGAATAAGTAGCAACTCTGTTCCTTGCCACTGCAGCATGTCTGGCATGTTCTGGAGTCTTAGTTTTGATATAGGTAGTGATTAATAGTTGCAACAATTCATGAACTGCTACTGGTCTGTGTCAGCTGTCTTAGTGGTCCCTATTTAAGTCTTACAAATCACTACCTCGGCAATAAGCATAGTCATCCTGCCAACAAATGAAGGTGAGCAACGAGCTGTGACTTCTTTTCTCCAAACTATTTTTTAAGTGTTACCTCATCTTTCCATGCCACCTCCTTCATGTATTCACATACTCAATGCCTTCTTGGGCTGACTCTGAGCTCAATGTGCCAGAGACTCTTTATGCTGGTATTTACTGCTACACACAATATTAGCGCAGTGTTCTGTAGCTTGTGTCCTTGCAGCGTTCCTGATTGTGATGTTAATGGATTGCTATTCAGGATATAATAATTGCAAAGGTGACATGAGATGGAGAGGCATTTTCCTGATCTTTGTTCAGGTGGGAGAAGGGCCTTCAGTTGTCCAGTTCACAGCTGAGCTCCGTCTGTTTCATGGCTGTTGGAAGGATTTCATTCCTCAGGATAGGCTGTCTGTCTGGCCCCTTTTACAAACACTTAGATCAGTTTCAGCACATGAAAAAAGCCAAGGTCTGGTTGCATGGATCTGGGGGAGAGGCAGCAGTGCATAGCTCCGGCAGAAAGTTTGTTCCTTTGCCTCCACTGTTCTTCTGCCTCTCCCCCTCCTCCTACTGAGCCCTGCAGAGATTAGCGATCAGACTGGAAATTCCCCAAGTACAGAAAGTAGTAAACCTCCCATCCCCTCCCCAAGAGGACTTGTATGCTGACAACAGCCTCATTCAATCTGACACCTGTTTCACTTTGAAACGGGCCCCTATAAATAGAGTAAATGTAACCCTAGGTGGCATTGCAAAATATTATGGAAAACATGGCTTACAACCCTGAGAAAAAGGCAGAGTAGAGAGAGTGGGGGTGGGCAAAAAGACACTATCTACCATAAAAACCTGGCAGCTTCGTGCAAGTGCTGTTGCTTTTAATTTAAATGCTCATTTCTTATTCTATTTTCAGATCCTCTCTGGGATTTTAGGAATGTTGAGACGTGCTGGTTATAAAGCCCTAAGTACAAAATGGTCACGGATGGCTGGAATGAGGCATGTTCTAATGGAAACAAATCACTTGTCAGTAAGCAGCCTTCAAACTTTTGAACAAAAGCTCAAAAGGGTCAGGGAAAAGACATGTTTGTCAATTAAAAATGGCTGGATGCAGGTCATCAGGAAGGCACAGGCTTCAATATTGTTGAGGTAACTCTTCAGTTCTATGAGTTTTAAATAAGGTTAAATACTTTGATGGCAACCACAAATGGAATGAGGAACCTAAATTAAACAGAAAGCTTCACACATGAAGTGCAGTGTGCATAATACTGAAATGTAAAGCACGTACACCACTGCAAAACAGCCACAGAATGGAGCTTCGCTGTGGGAACTACATTTAGGTATATAGACATGACTAAGGAAGACTATGCTGTACCTGCTGGGATTTAGAAGGGTAACCAGTATTCCTGTTGATGTCTGTGATTCATTGATATTTTAGTTAGTTAAAATACTGTAGCTTAGCTTTATAGGGATTTGATGATCAATCCAAATCTTGATTCTGTTTGTTTGTCTTTCTGTAGGTTTTAACTCTAGGTGCAATTCTTCAGTGCAGTAGTAAATTTAATATATTTGCTTGCAAAACCCATAATGAGGTTCATGACCCCTAGAACAACTATAATGAGGGATCAGCTCTTCTTTTTCCTGTGTAATATTTTGTGTTGCTCTGTGAAATGAAAAATGTTGGTGTGTAATAAAGTGTATAAGGTGGATGAATTACAGACCTTGTGGAACATCATGTTGAATCTCCTAATTCTACTGTAGCTTGGTTTCATAAGAAAATGATGCTTATGCAATCTTTCTTTATGATTTGTCTGTCCGCTATTTACCCTCACAAGCAGCTTCTGAACTTGTTCAGTCTTCAGCTGTTCACTCTTCAGGATTTGAAGAGTGTTTGCAATAGTTATGTTTTAACTAGTTTTGTGGAAACTGCTCTCTGCCTAGAAGAAGAGAGCCACACACAGTACCTCTGCAGTTGGGAAGGCAGGTAAAGAAATTGCTGG
The DNA here is from genome assembly GCA_013397315.1 of Donacobius atricapilla. Lineage (NCBI taxonomy): Eukaryota > Metazoa > Chordata > Aves > Passeriformes > Mimidae > Donacobius > Donacobius atricapilla. Next base: position 63,058 of record WBMY01001925.1, read on the forward strand.
CAGTCAACATGGGATTCCTTGGAACATTACACACAATTTTGTGCGTAAAGGAACACAGTGGGGACTGATGAGGCAGGCTGGGGCACAGGTGACTGGGGAAAGAAATCTGAAGGGGCAAAGGTTTGACCTCCATTAGTAACCAGGTTCATTTCAGGGTTCTTGGAATAATTTCATTTTCATATGGAAGGCAGCAGGGGAAAAGGGAATGACTGTGGTATAAAATGGTATCTGTGAACTTCAAAGTGCGGGGCAGTCTTTTGGTGTTTCTGAGGTTTACTCTGCTAAGTAAACATTATTCTGCTTTCAAAGGCAAGAAACTGAGACGCTTTCTTCACAGAGTTTTGACTTGCACAAAGGCACCAAATGAATCAGCAGCAACCAGGTACAGCATACAGCTGTTTAGATAGCTTACAATCATTTATCATTTAGGTTGGAAAAGGCCCTTAAGATCATCAAGCCCAAACATACCCCTAACACTGCTAAGCGCACCAGTAGATCATGCCCCTAAGCACCACATCTCCACATCTTTCAAATACCTCCAGGGATGGTGGTGATTTAACCACTTCCTGGACAGCCAGTTCCAACTTCAATACCCCTTCTGCTGGAGACATTTTTTCCCATATCCAGTCCCTCCCCAAACTGAGATGCAACTTGAAGCTATTTCCTCTCATCCTGCCACTTATAATCTGTGAAAGAGGCTGGCCCCCACCTTGCCACAACCTCCTTTTAGGCAGATGTAGACAGCATAAAGTCCTCCCTGAGCCTCCCTTTCTCCAGGCTAAGCAATCGAGCTCTCTCAGCCACTCCTCACAGGACTTTTGCTCCAGACCCTTCACCAGCTCCATTGCCCTTCTGGACAATCTTCAGCATCTCTATGTCCTTCTTGTAGTGAGGGGTCCAAAACTGAACACAGGATTCAAGGTGTGGCCTCATCAATGCNATATGGAAGGCAGCAGGGGAAAAGGGAATGACTGTGGTATAAAATGGTATCTGTGAACTTCAAAGTGCGGGGCAGTCTTTTGGTGTTTCTGAGGTTTACTCTGCTAAGTAAACATTATTCTGCTTTCAAAGGCAAGAAACTGAGACGCTTTCTTCACAGAGTTTTGACTTGCACAAAGGCACCAAATGAATCAGCAGCAACCAGGTACAGCATACAGCTGTTTAGATAGCTTACAATCATTTATCATTTAGGTTGGAAAAGGCCCTTAAGATCATCAAGCCCAAACATACCCCTAACACTGCTAAGCGCACCAGTAGATCATGCCCCTAAGCACCACATCTCCACATCTTTCAAATACCTCCAGGGATGGTGGTGATTTAACCACTTCCTGGACAGCCAGTTCCAACTTCAATACCCCTTCTGCTGGAGACATTTTTTCCCATATCCAGTCCCTCCCCAAACTGAGATGCAACTTGAAGCTATTTCCTCTCATCCTGCCACTTATAATCTGTGAAAGAGGCTGGCCCCCACCTTGCCACAACCTCCTTTTAGGCAGATGTAGACAGCATAAAGTCCTCCCTGAGCCTCACTTTCTCCAGGCTAAGCAATCGAGCTCTCTCAGCCACTCCTCACAGGACTTTTGCTCCAGACCCTTCACCAGCTCCATTGCCCTTCTGGACAATCTTCAGCATCTCAATGTCCTTCTTGTAGTGAGGGGTCCAAAACTGAACACAGGATTCAAGGTGTGGCCTCATCAATGCTGAGTACAAGGGGACAATCACTGCCCTGGTCCTGGCCAATGTGACCAGCAGCTTACACAGATCTTCATCCACCATATGTCCTAGCCATGCCAAATATTCTCCTTCCTCAAGGCCCTGGAGCTCATTACTGCTCCCCATTCCTCTTTTTATGTTGCTCTTTGGGTCCTTTGAATCTTCATCTCTTAGTATTGCAAGAAGAGAGCCTTGCCTGTTCAAGCCCAGCAATCTCTTGCCATCCACAAAGGCTGTTGTATGTGTTACCATGACAAGGAAAATACCTTCCAAATGCCACTGGTTGTTTTGCTTTTGCCAGAAATGAGGCCATGATGCTGAAGAAGGATTGAAAAGTGGCCTGCAGAGAACTCCAGGTGGTATGGTCCAAAGCAGCCTGATACCTGAGCTGGCTTTGATTGAAGTTAACTTGGGGTTGTCCATAGTATCCTGCTCTGCTCACCTGCCTTAGATATGGCAGCTGATAGCTAATGCTTTTTCGTACTGCCCTTCTTTTGTGGCCTATCCATCATGTGAAGGACACTCGGAGACCATGGGGAGGAGTAACTGTGGGAGATGCTCCATGTTTTCTCTTCAGATGCTACCTTGCCTGGGTGAAAGCTTATCAGCAGCTTGGGGTTCTCAGCATTGGTGCAGGTGGGTTTGCGATCACCTTATATTGGCATTAGAAATGTCATTGTCCTTATGAAGAGAGCACTGCTTCAGTCCTGCTGAGCCACTGGAGCTCTGTGCTGAAACCCAGTGATCCATCGTAGACTATTCTGGGTCCTGGGGTAGAGGAGGCATGAGGCAAGGACTGAGATTTGCTTCCAGTACTGTGGTTAGTTTGTATGTAGGAGTGCAGCAGCACTGGGAAAGTGCTGAAGGTTGGGGTGGGAGGGAAGGCAGATGTACGACTGCAAATTGCTGCTGTGTCTCCCAGTAGGGCAAGCAGATTTCTCTTTGCCCAAATAAGCATCAGATAGGAAAAAGCACTTTTAGAAAACTTAAGCCTCGACACTACACTCATTTGTGGGAAAGAACTATGCCTGCTGCTCATCTGAATTGAATTTAATGTACTTGCGCATGCACATGCACAGAGTTTTTGGGTTTTATCACATGGCTGTCAAAAATAACACCAAAATGTGTAAGTTAAGCATGCTGTTATAACACAATGGCACTTCATTACTGTAGAGGGCAGCTCAGGTTTCCTTCTGAGCATATCACCAGCAGGCAGTAAAGGAGGAGTACAGAGGGCAAATGAAAAGAACAGTGCAGCCTCATGGCATTTTATCCTAAATGTCAGGCATGGTCAGTCTTTCCTGGATTTAGTGTCTTCAGGAATTATTTCTCATGGTGTTCAATTCAACATAAATAAGGTAATATCAAATTGTCTGCTCCTGGGGGGGTTTTATCCAAATTACAGCAGTTGGCCTTATAAATAATTTCTCTTCAATCAGCAGAGTCTCTCTTTCCTCTGTAACTCTTTACTGTCTTATTTTCATAACCTGCTACTTCTCTGACTTTCAATTAACACTTCATTTATGTTCTTTACTTAGACACTGTAGGTGTAGCCTTTTGAAATTCTTCCCTGGTGTGGTTTTAGTGCTGTCACCTAAATTAGGGGCGTGGTAATGAGTAGCCTCTGCTCCTGTACCTCTGTTGCTGTGTTGCATAATGACTTTTTAGAAGTTCTGAATTAATGTAGGTCAGTTGATAATTTCGGGCTACATGGCAATATGGTGCCTAGAAAAAAATCCATTTGTAATCTGAAAAATCTAATAGGAATGTTGCATAACTTGAGGGATATATTAGCTCATTAACTACAAGTCTGTAGTGTGAGAATGTAAAAACATGATGATTATCACAAAAAAAAAAGTAGCTGTATTTCTTAAGTAGTGTTCTCACAATACAACGTCATAGTAGCTCCAGGTAATGGTAGTTATTGCAAGGAAACACTTGTGCTCTGGATTCCTGTCACTTACTAATGTTCATCCTACATGCTGGTAACCTCTACTCCGAGTTTCCTTGCTAAATGTGCCATGTATGGTGCTGCTGTAGAAATTCTTGCTGTGCCATTTGCTCCATTCTGGCCCATTCTAGCCTGTATGCCACCCAGCAACTGTGAACAGGCAGAGAAGAAAATTTAAATCACATGAGGTCACTAGCAAGTAGGATTTTTTAGGAAGTTAATGGAAGAAAACACAGCAGCTAATATCTATAAACTGAGTGCATTTTCTGTTTAGAATAAAAGGGGTTTTTTTGCACTGATAACAAGATCCTACTTCTTTTTTTTTAGGTCATCCTGTAATGACAATTCAAGATGAGATCATGATAGCAAGACCACAGCAGTTACCAGAGGCTGTCCTGAAGCACTGAGTTGCTGGCATGGTGGAGAGATTTGTTATGAAATTGTTTTTAAAAATAATTCTGGAATTCTACCCCTCTTTTTGCTTATTTTAAGATTTGTGTGCAATATCTTGAATGCCTACATCCTGAATTATGCTGCTAGTAGATCCCCCCAGCTGGTCTGTCCAGTAACTATTGGCTAGTAGTATCATGTTTCTGTGTTAAAACTTTAAAAATAATTTAATGATAGCTATGTTTAGTGACATCATTTTAGCACCCATATGACTTGACTCTCCCTTGCACTCTGCCATACAACAGCTGCACTGTACCCATATATGTTACATCACTTCAGGCACAGTCAAATTTTTAGAAAGAGGGAATTATACTGTCACTGATTACTGCATCTCTCTCAGCTGTATAGGCTCTAGATTCACTACACAGATGCTTGAGCCTTCTTTGTTCTTCATAAACCTTTGAAGAAAAAGCATTAAAAGTTTCCTTAAAGGAGACTGATTATTTTTACTAATATTATTCCTTTTAGGGTAGAAAACAGAAATTTGGAGACAGAGGATTTCTTCTTAAAATACTGTAATGCCTTTATTGTCACTTAAGTGCTCCAGGGCCATATTAGTAGGTTTATTCTATTAAGGAAGAGTAGTGTTTTCAAAATAATAGTTGAAAGATACTGATCTTCCCACTAGAAAGCTTTTGCACAGAGAACCTCTATTGTTCAGGGACAATTATTTCTGGAAAATCTTGTATCTACCTATCTTCCCTACCTACCTGCTTTGCTATTTTCATGCTGCTGTGATTTGATATCACTTTGCATGCTAGTAATTCTTTTTATAGTAAGATAAAATACAACATAGTTATTGGTCAGAATTTTCTTTTAACTACATTGCTGACAATTCAGGGTAAGTTGGCCAATATCACTGACAGATGCAGAACTGCGAACAGAATTTGTTTGCCTTTTTCTATCAATCAGAGACTTCTCTTTGTCCATTTAAGACTATATTCTTTTCATTTTCCTTGTTGAGAAATAGTGTTTCTCTTGGCCAACATCAGATTATTTTCCCATCACTTAAGAAGAGCTCTCACTGCAGGTAACAGTGTGATCTCCTGATGTGGGTAGAAGCGTACTCTGTGAAAAATTGAGTGTGATACTTCATGTGTCTCTAACTGACACACAATGCATTATGTTTGTATTTCACGGGACAGCTAGTTCAGAGGATGCTGGTCAAAGTTTGACGCTATCTTTACCATGGGAGAGACAGGAGAACTAGTTTCCCCACTCTGGTTCCAGTCCAGGTATACAGCTGTCATACTATAGTCTTGAAGTCTGTATAGCAAAGATGTCTGAGCACATGGCCATGTATAGATTTAACTGTCCCTGCCAGCTCTCCTTTTGAAGTCCAGGTGCAGAGTGCTTTGATAGATAAACCTTGCTGTGCTGTCAGTTTCACCCTGGAAGAGGGTGACTTTTTAAAATCTGATTTACATGACAGGTGTATTTTAAAAACCTGTCCTGAGGTCTCTGATGGCAGGTGACAAGACAGGTATTAATAAAGAGGAGCTGATAATGCAACCTGTGTGATCAATCCTGTGCTGTGGTCTGTGTCCTCAGAGGGATGAGCAGCAGCCAGGCTTCTAGGAAACCTGTGTATACTGCCACAGCTGGCTGCTGGCTACTATTCCCATCTTGTTACAGAATTCATTTTGGTTAAGAATAAATTCAGTTAAAAACTATTTAAGTAAAACAGCCTGACATGGCTTGTCAGATACAATATTGTGTCAGGAAGCCAAAAGACGCATTTGCTCCCATTTTTCTGTCATGTTTTCTAACAGTAAGCAAATAGCCCATGCTTCCACTCAATACAAATCCATTGTTAGTCCTGCTTGCTAGGCAGACAAATTGCTTTGGGAAGAGGCTGTATTTCAGAGTGTGCTTCTACAATGTTTAGATAGGCCATGGCCAAGACAGGAACCCCTATAAGCATATGAGCATCTGTACTACATGTCACTATTACAGTGCAAAATGAACCAGTGTGCCCTTGGATGATGACTCCCCTGCTCTCTGTAACTTGCAATAGGTTTGGGAGGTGGCTCAGTAGAACCACTTTTCATAGAAGAAATCAGGTCTTCAGGGAAGAGAGAATGAAATTAGACAGGCAAGAAGATTGATGCTGTTGCCCAAGAGGTTGAAATATGATGAGATGTGGGGCAGAGCCTGGTTTGAGAGCAAAGGCATAATGTTTGCAACCGACTTGACATATGGCAGCAAATCTGTGAAGTGGCTCAAATAAAGTTCCCAAATGTTTGGCTGTCCTACATACTCATGGCAAGTTCAAGCACAGTTATCTGGGCTGAGCTTCCAGGGCTCAGGGATCATCATGCATATGGGCTTTTCACTCTCCTCAGTTTGTGACTGACCATGAACACAGAAGTGATTTCTTCTCTTGCTGGAATTGAATCCAAAGCCTCATGGGAGAAAATTGGAAAGCAGATAATGAATCTGTTTGTCCTCTTGTTTACCCAGTCGTAAATGTAAAGAAATTCAGCTGCAACTGGAGATGGAATATTGCAGAAATAGTGTTAGAAGAAAACAACGCCAATATATTTTTCAGTTTGAGCAATAAGAAAAGCTGGGCAACTTCATGAGGGCATTTGCTCAGTTGCTTTTAAAAATGTATAGAAGATTCCAGAGAAGAGTGAAGAAAATATTTGAATAACATTAGCACTTTATTTCATAGATACCTTGTTTTCTTGTTTATCCTTCACTAAAAGTAAAACTTTGGGAACTGATGGAGTTCAGAAAGTAGCAATGAAAATCATTAATGGGATGCTGTCATTTGCTTTACTAGGAAAGTAGTTGTAGCTGACATATACAAAATGCTCTGAAAGGACCCGTTAGCATTACAGATCGAAGTGAAATACGGATTAACATGATTAAGATTATTAAATTGCCAGATGACACAAAAACTAAGATATGTCATATACTAGAAGGCAGAGTAGAGACATGAGGATTTAGTCACATTTATTAACTTTTCTCTAACAGAATCACTTCATTGCATACCTTGATTTTTAAAGGCAATGTTTCCAAAATGGTAGGGAAAAATAAAAGATAGTTTTAATGCACTGAATAATGGTGATATAGGGCATCAAAGTTAGCATGAGACACTTGAGAAAAAAGATTAGATGTGTCCAAACAAACTGAAGTTTGTAGTTTTGAGTTCCATGAAGCAAATGGACACTGCCAGCATTTACCTGCATTTGTCAGTTCTGGTCCTCTGTCTGATACTAAATGAGTAATTTCACACAATAAGAAAAATCAGATACTTTAGTTACTTTACTCGTTCACTTGGTTTGCCTGTGAAGCTGTAGCTACCTTGCCAGTTGGCTGAGTAGCAATTCTAGGTAAGTAACACTCAGAGCAGAAACTCTTAAAATGTGGCAGCATGTGTGACAAAGAGCAAAGGACCAACTTTCTGTAGCTGTACTAGCCAAGCAAGCATTGTTTCATGGCTTTAGTGGATCACCTACAGACTTTTTCCTCATATTTGAAGACAGGTTACTTCATGAAATAGGATACTAGGGATTGTGCATGTATCCAAAAGCAACATAAATGCATTGCAGATTGGTTTGCTGTTTCAGAAAGCATGTTCACATACACAGTCTTGAAAGAAGGTGGGAGTGGAGCCAACATAGAATTAACCACACTAAATAACTTGCACATTTTCAATGAAGTCTTTCATGTATTCTCTGCTTTTCAAAAGTGAACAAGGGCCAAAACCAGCCACATCACTTGGATTTGCTATAATGAACTCCTGCTTCTCTGCAGTCTGAATCTAAGCCGCTCTCCTACACTTACCACATCATAAGAAACCACTAACCCTAACCATGAGACCAGTACATTCATGTCTCTACAATATATTCGTTACACTCATATTAATAAATGAATATAATGTTACAATGCCTGTGCCATTAAACAACACCTGTTCTATACAATGGAAACAAGGCACTCAGTCATTAAATATATTATCTTCTTAACAAAGAACTGCACAACTGTTTGGCTAGAGCTGTGAAGCAAATGGTCTATTTACATATGAAAAGAAATTTGTGTACATTTGATGAATGACAGAATAATTGCTATATATGGCAAGGAAAATGGAAGTAAACTACTTTGTATATTCATTACTGCTATTGCAAGTAAGTTGGAAAAGGCCTTGATGTAGCTGTGAATGTACCTTTCTTGACCGCTTCAGCTAGGCAAGGCTTACCCAGGCTGCTGGCAGCATCTCGCAAGTAAGCTTTAATTCTAGGAATCTTAGCTGCAGAAGGTCTGGTTCAATGTGTTCTAATTATCCCCTACAAACACACATAAAATGGGTTTTGTCCACTTGATTTCACAGCTCTGAGATGTGCGTCTTCCACCATTGCACTTAGAAGCCCCGGTCTGGATTTAAATAAATTCCTGAGTGTGATTTTTTTTTTCCTTTTTATTTAGTGAACATTCTTCTTTTTTTTTT
>WBMY01001925.1:77027-145805 GCA_013397315.1 Donacobius atricapilla
TTCCTTTTCGTTTCTCTCCTTCTTGTTTTGGCTCTTCACTAAAACCATCTGTGACACACATGCAAGTTGATGGGTGTGTGAGCAATGCTTCACACATATTTACTTGCCCTACTTGGCATTATTTGCTAGTCATTAAAGATTATGCAGGAGTTTTTCATGTCCCATTTTTTTTTATTCTCTTAGCAAATTAAGATAGGAATAAGAGTGTGGTCATACTATTGGACAGCTTTTGGNAGTTTAGACTGGGGAGGATTTAGACTGGGAGGATTAGACTGGAAGGATTTCTGGGTTTTCTTCCTGGCACTGACAATCATGCATTGTGTGAGCTTGAACCAGTCACTTAGGGCCTGTTTTTCACACTCCAGTTGAAATAAATGGAAACTGCATGTGCTCAGCACCTCTGCAAACCAGGTCATTTATCTCTTCTCCTTTCATTTATGCACTGATAAATATAACAATCTTTGCCTTTGCATATGCAAACTGGATGGAAGGATACAAATATGGGCTGTTAAACATGCAAATCCCTCATTTTGATGCACAACCATCCATTTCATACAACCAAGGATTTTTACATTTGCCTTGGGTCCTTTTTGAAAAAATGGACCATAAATAACAAAATCTATATAGACTTGTCAGGGAGGCACAGCTGAAATCAATATGTTTCTGTAGCTTCTTTTCTGTAGTTTCACTTCTGTTAAAAATACTATTAGCTATAATAATCATTTTAGCCTACTTTATTACTGGATTAAACCATGTTGTCAATGTGCAAATGCCTTGGGCATTACATGCTAATTGTAGGTTATTACACAAGACTCAGTGTTAGCTGTTTGACACACTTTGGGATTCTTAGGTGGGCTTAATTATCCTTTCATGGTACCTGCATTTCTTCAGTGACAGTAAGCATGTCCAAAGTGCTATGCAGCAACTCAGCATTGCCCCAGTAAAATGCCTATAGTGTCTCAGTATGCTCTCTGGGCACATAGTAAGGGCCAAATCTGGTACAAAAAGCAGGAGAAAGTTTGTAATAAGAAGTCAGATTGACATCTATTTTCACTCTGCCTACCACTGCTCAATAAAAAAAAAAGTAATAAGATAAATTTCTTCAATGGAAATTAGCATGCTCGTTTAAATGATACCATTCCTGGTATACAAATGTCAGTGGCTTGTTGCTCCTGGCTTCTGTGTCCTGCTTGTGCAGGGACTCAATGGAAGTCAGAAGCACTGAGGTCTTTCTTGCAGTCACAAGGTATTGTCCACCAGCTTCAATGCAATTCTGCTGCTTTAAAATTATCAAATTTTAGTGAACATAGCATTAAAAAAAAAATTAATATCCTCAGCTTTGTTGTGGAAAGAAGTTTAAATGTTTATGTTTTGCCCAAGGTCTCACAAAGAGACTAGAGCATGACAAAGACATCCTACCTGGGGCTTCAGATCTGGATCCTGCTTTGCTGGGACAATTCTCCTGTCTATAAAACCTTACTAGCCACTTTTCCTAGAACCCCACAATGGCCCCTTTGTCATGGGATGGACAATCCCATCACACAACTGAAATGCAGATGGATGCTCATAAATCCTAGAGGAAGCCTTCATGTCTCTGGTGCCCTCATCGGTCATGGGCTGGGGAAACGCTTAGATTTTACTTGCAGAAGGTACACACCTCTAGTGATGGCATAGGAGGATACACAGAGTGCATGCAACCCTCAGCTTCGTTTCAGGCTACAGAAACTGCCCTGGCCAAAAGACTGGCCATGCTTGTGGTCAAACAAAGCTGAGTGCACAGCTTTTGTGTTATTGCCTCAGTCTTCTGCATGTGCCACTCAGCTTCCCTAAATGAACCTGATAATTACAGAGTTGTGTGAAACCATGAGTTTACCAGGAGTCTTCAGTGAAACTGGGGCAGTTTAAGTACCTATGACCCAATTTTGTTCTCACTGGACTGCACAGATTATTAACTTCAATGGAAATAATCTTAGATGCTCTGTAAGTGTCAGAGAACAAGCAGCTGCTGTCTCTAGAAAGGTGCAATGTATTTTGAGAATAGGGCTGGCAGCCAGGCATTCCAAACTCCTCATACTGGTCTTGGGCAGAGTCTGTATTCTTGCTGCCTTGTCATGTCCATGTAGCACAGACAGAATTGTTTTGCTGTCCTTCATTGTGGATATGTGCAAAGATTAAATAAATCAGCCGAAAATTATAAGCATTAGAGTTACTATTACTTTATACAAAAACCAGTATCCTCTTGCTTCTAATCAGTCCCCTGGCTTCTGATGTTTTGGTTAAAAATTCATGCTGGTAGGCCATTTTTTGCTGCATTTATGGCTCTGCACTTTGCTGAGGGGTTTGTGATCCTTATTAGTAATTTAGAAAGCTCCTACCTTATGTGATATTCTAAAGATTGTAACTTCGTGCTTCATGGCAGTGAGTCGATATTGCAAAATGCTGGGCTTTACAACTACCAGGACTGTGTGAGTGCTTGGGGCTAATAGTGAAAGTGCCCTCCTTGCAGGGTGAGCTGCCAAGCAGCATCACCAACTGGCCCAGTTGCCTGGTTTACAGAGGAAGCCAGCTGAGGCAAGGATGGGCTGAGAACCCAGATGCATCTCATTGACCTGGATGTCGCAGCTGTTCTCTTCGGCTTCTTCTACCTGTACGTAACCCACATTCTGGATATCTCTGGATGTGGGTTAACCTGCTGAACCTGCAGTTATCCGATGAATATCCCTGTGCATTTTCAGCCCACTTGCTAAGTTTGTGAATACTTTGTGAATGCAAATGAGGCTGCAGTACTGTATACTACCTGGGTGAAAACAGGTTTTTAGATCCAGGAGTGTCATAACATACTTAAAAGACCAGATGCGATCAAACATGTGAAATGACCCTGAAATGTTCTTAGGAGGCCAACTTGTTTTACTAGCATGCTTGAACTTCTACATTTCAGCAGTGTGAAAGCCAGTTTAGACATTAATTACTTGCTATAGAGACATCATCACTGAGTGTGACTAAATGATCACAAATGAGCAGTTAGCAATTTGAAAGCACTCAAATTCTGAAATTTTTATTTAATGGAACTGATATCCTAACTAATGCTTGCTACAGGTCAAGTGAAAAATGCGGACACAAAATCAGATAATAAATATACATAAAAAATTCTACCCTGCTTTTAGATTTTTATGCTTATTTTCACTTTACCCATGAAGCGCCATTTACAAAAGCTCATCTTTATAAATGCTTATGCTTTGCACCACTGTAGTTGTTGTGGTATGCTAAAACTGAAAACTGAGTCTCCCTGTCCAAAACACTTTTTATTACTGCAATCAAACACTTGTGCGTGGAACAACAGCATAAAATACCAATCTGCCTTTCAACAAGTAAGCAGAGACTTTAGGGCATTTCAGCACCTTCTGAGGAAAATATCTCATATATTCAAGAATGTTCTGGACATAATCCTGTGCTGTGTGCTCTAGGATGGCCCTTTCTGCGCAGGGAAGTTGGACCAGATGACCCATTGTGGTCTCTTCCAGCCTGACCCGTTCTGTGACTCTGATGTGTGAACAAAGTACCACACAGTGACCACAAGTGTGCAGTCTCTGTGCTTGTAGTCCATAAAGTTCCACCTGTCTGGTTAAACTTCTGGGAAATAATTGGAGTAAAAAAATTTGTTTGCTAGTCAAAAAGGGGACTCCAAGAAACACCTGATCTGCAACATGTGAAACCCACGGCACTGGAAATACAGTGTCAGTGATGATCTTGACTTAATTGGAACTTTGGAAACAAATTAATTCACGCCTTTTGCTGTAAATAGTATAACAAAACATCATCAGCACTGGTTTAGGCCAAAAATCTAGAAGCTCATGGTGCTTCCTGCTGCAATAGGGTGAAATCAAAGAGGCCCTACAAGAGCCAAAAGAGCTCTGGAGGCACCTGACTGAGCTGCGAGACCTCTGAACAGGCACATCAAAGTTCTGCCTCAGTTTGTTATTGGAGATAGTTCTGTATGGCTTGTACAGGTTCACACAAGAGAACCATGAATAGCAGGGAGTGAGCCCAGGTCTTCCACATCCTTGGCAAGGACCTCAGGTAATGCACCATTTTCCTTACCTTTCTCTGGTGTTTCAAGGCACAGAAGAAACTGGGACTGAAGAAATCTGTGAATCTTCTACAGCCAGTGTGACTCAGACAACTGTGAATTTTTCAGCTGTGCTGGTGAACTGCTGTGTAAAAAAAAAAACTATATAAAAATTAACAGAGCTGCAGTTACGAGGGTTGTAACAGAGTTATTTATCAGGTCTAGGTTTTCAAAAGGAATTTCTTTAATTTAGGTTTTTATTTTCTTGCCACTTGAGAAAATTCAGGACATAAGACCTGTGCTGTTTAAGAATGCTCAGTGTCTTTTTTGCATGGAAGACCCAGACCATGCTACATTACCAGCAATGGAAATATGAGTTGGGAGTCTAATTCTTTTGCAGCAGGAGAGATTAGAGAATATTGTGAATATAATTCTAGTATATATACTGAGTTTCCCAAGGGTATCTCATCAAAAAAACTTAAAAAGTTACTTTTATGCCACTTAAACTCAGCTGACAAGAACACTTGACATTTTGAGAAGGTTTAGAATAGAAAACATTAGCAGTTCGTGTTGATCATGCAACTCATTGGCAAAAACACTACTGTTTAAATACCATGTTCAGTCATCTCTGGATTGCAATCTAATGAGCATCAAAGATGAGTACTTCTCAAAAGTCACTTGTTTTGTAACTTTTATGGTTACAAACTTGCAAAATGAAAACTGTGGAGATTTACTTCCGCCCAAATACTATTTTCAAGGTTAGTGTCCTTTTGTGCCTTGGAAATGCATTCCAAAGAGCTGTTAATTAATAGTCGGAATACTGTACTTTCTGCTCAGTGAAGTCTCAATAGGAATTTTCCTTATTATGAACAGGATGAGTAATCTTGCTAATGGTGTAGCGACCACATGTGTTCTAGCTTGTCTTTGAACACCTCTAGCTTTCCAGATATATTTAGCCATTTTCAAGGAGCAGCTGCCAGGTGAGCCCTCAAATAAAAGGGAATGCAATGTCCTCTCTCTTCCAACTGACATAATCACTGCTTGACTTTTCCTCCAATTGAACCAACTAGTGTTTAAAATTCACTTTGGCATGGATCAAGGAGAGGAACTGTTGATATCTTTAACTTGGTTGTTTATTTAACTTCCCAGTACATAATAATTTGTATAAAAATGACCTTCCCCTAAATATATCTGAGTGGCTATGTTATATTATACTAATGACTGCAACATGCAGAAAGCCAAAACAAGCACTTTGCCAGTATCAACAAAAATTATGAAAATACAGTTTGCGGCAATGTACGAATTATTGCTGCCAGCTTGCAGCTCCCAAGTTAACTCCTGATGAAGTTATAAATTGTGACAATGAGTATCGTTTCTATCTTGAGTAACAGTGTGGCCCAATTTCTGCTGTCATAAATGGAGATTAAAACCATTACGATTGGGTGGTTCTATTTCTGTCCAACTGAACTCAGAGTTATCCTTCCAACAATCAAATAATGATGGTGTGAGATGGACAGAGAACTACATGGTAATTTCTTTTGTGTGGTTTCAGCCAGTTCAGGTACAGAGGTGGAAGACAACTCAGTGATCCAGTCTGGGAGTTAACGTTCACCAGGATGTTCAGAGCTTTGTTCACTAGCAAGGAACTAAAGGAAATCTAATTTCAAGCTCCATTGGAAATTGAGGGGAAGCAAACAATGTCTGAGAGACAGAAAGCAAGGAAGGGATAGGATAAAAATTGAGAGATATAAGGGGTGGGGAGAGGAATGGAATTGTTTATCTGAATCCTCCCTAAATGTCTTCAGAGACTTCATTCCAAGCCATACTAGTTTTAGCTTTTTAAAAACACATCCTCCCTCTTGTTTTAAATAGGGGTATGCTAGAATTAGAAGCACTTATCCAACACATCCTGGCTTTAACTTTCAGGGTTCAGAAAAAATGGGACCTGGACCTGAAACAGCTTTGGTTTGGCTTTTGCAAAGACCAAACCACCCCTTCCCCTTCCCCACTGTATTTAGGCTAAAGCCTCAATCAGAGAACTAGCAGTTGTAAAAACAGCACACACCAGGAGAATGAAACGCTAAACACTAAAAGAACAACTGCAGTTCAGCTGCTTCACTCTATGGAATGCTGACTTATGGGCTACTGAAAAGATAAAACTGTTTCTACCCAGAAATAGCTATGAAAGGAAGGAGGATCATTTGGAGCTGTATTGATGTAAGCAGCAAAGTTGTCTCCACAGACTTCCATTGATGTTACATCTCAAATCTACCTGTGATAGATAGCTTGCATCTTGGTTGAGAAGATCGTAAAGTCTGTAATATTTTCAAGTATTTTATGTGTACCCTGTTTAACTTCACCACTTTGCTTCTTTATTGGAGTAGTCTTCTTTCTGTGTGTTTATAGAAAGCTTGTTCTCCAGGTTAGAAAACAAGAATTGCTTTAATTGTTGGACTTCTTCCAAGCTCCATCATTAATTATAAATATATCTCCTTCAAATCTTTTTTTACACAATCTTTTGTTTGGAAACTTCACTATTTAAAGACCTGGATAACATCACAGTTTTGCCAAAGGCTGTATTGTCTGAGGGGAAAGACTATCCAGGATGAAATGCTTTTCTTTTTTTCCCCCTTGTGCAATATTGCCTCATTACTGTTNTTATTATTTGCAAAAGGGATGGTTTTCCTATTATCAGCATATCTCTTTACTGCACTGTCAACATTTAATAGCTACTAAAAGAAATAAATTTTAAACATGTTTTGCTACAGATAAGTTGAATTAACTCCCTGTCAACATCTACAATCTTTGGGACTTTTTAAACAGTTATTTCCCAAGACTTTTTAAAAAGTTTCTGGACCACAGAAAGCTTGCCTATTCTAATCATAATGGAAGTATTTTCAAATTAGTATATTCCTTCTGAAACTATGTCCACTAACAAATAAATTATATGGAAAAAAATTAAAAATCCCAGGCAATCCTAGTGCATTTGTCATGAGATAAATCTCCATTTTATGAGCATTCCACTGATCCTTTTCAGTTCTTTCATCTTATTTTCTGCATGTTTTGCTAGAGAATAGTTGCAAACGGTTTGTCTTTTCTAGGCAGAATATAGAAAGGTTGTTGTACCTATCCTTGGAGTGCTTGGTCAGAGTTTTTACTGGAGAGAACAGAAATCATAAATACTGCAGATACTTCCATGCACTAGGAAACCTGGATGCTCTAGGACACATTTTGAAATGAAATTATTGCATAAAATTGTAAAACCTACCTCACAACAACTTCCTCACCATGGAAAACATCTGTACAGGATGATGATGCGTACAGAACTGTGATTCAGTATTAGTGTAATTTCCTGTAACAGACAGCCAAATTTTAGGACTCTACAAAGACAAAAATCTTCTGCTGACTCACCCTCATATTGCTCCATATTCATGTATTACAGTATCTCTGGTCAGTATCACCCTTGGGTTGATGCTGCTGCTGATACATCTGTCCTGCTTTTATTCCCTTTAAGGAAGGAGTTTAGACCCAGCTTCAGCAAGATGTGAGAACAGGTGAAATTTCCACCTGCTCTTTTACATCTTTTTTCCTACGCAAGAAAGCCTGGGGTTTGGGTTGGGTGGTTTTAGGGCGTTGTTTATAGTTTGAGTTAACATCACAGATAGACTCATGGGTGGGTATACATCCAATATATATATTGCTCCAAGAACAGGTGGGAATAGTTGTGGGGACTCATTAATTTTACTGTTCCAGTGTTGCTGCCAGAAAACTACATGCTGCTTTTCCCCAGCCCATTTTAAACAGGAAGAGCTGCCAGAAGCTTACCCACTGTTTTCACATAAGTAGTATATGATCTGAGAGGTGGGAGTTTTGGGGTGGCACATCCATTCACTCATATCTCTGAGAGACAACCAAAGCCATTTGGTTTAACCTGGAGAGAGAGGCTGTTCCGACTCACAGGGGAAGGAGTTACTGCTACCAGTAATAGACCTGAGTTCCCTTGTCTGCAGATACACATTTGGTGGAGTCTGATGGATGCATCTGTTTGTGCTGGTGAATTCAAGGGCGATGCACAAGTGCTGTGTGAGACTACACTGTAGCAGACAGTAAAGTATAGGATTACCTGATGTCTTACCTTCTTGAGAAACTAGGATCACTAAACAGAAAAACAGTTACTTCAACCTACAAGAGAATTGGCGTAGAGAAATGTGAGATTTTTTATATTCCAAACAGAAGTAAATGAAGGGATCTCAGACATCTCTGCTGTTTTTGCCTATCCTCCTTTCCTGCAATAAGTGTTGGAGCATGCTATCCTTCTGGCTTACAATGAAATTTCCTTTCAAGTGAAGCATTTAAATATGTGGTGGTGCCAGGGAACAGAAAGTCTTGTGGAAGCTCAGTGTCATCCTTAGTGAAAAGAGTGAAGTATTGGGTTTGGGGACAGGTGCTTCTACTGTTGCTGGTGTGTCTTGGTGATCCAAAAACCTTCAGGCATGACCATTCCCAGAGAGTGAAGCAGATCAGCTTGCTGGGGGAGCACTTGCCATCCTCTACTGTGTCTTTCTGCTGGCCGGGAGGCTTGGAGTACTGCCTTAGAGCAACACTCAGTGACCTGGTTTGTTCCTAGAAAGAGGAACACCTCACCAAGGAAGGATACAAGAGTTTTTCGAAGGATCCTGTAGTAATTTGTGGACAGAGATTATGCACACCAGAGCATGGGGTGAGGAGAGAGGAAATGCACTATGCTGTTGAGTCTTGGCCTAAGAGAGGAAGAGTATGTAGCAATGTTAAATTTAGTTTGTCACTGTGTGTAATGCCCTTTGTTGTGCTAGATAACTTAAAGAATTACAAACTGCCCTGATGATTAAACAAATCAGAGGATTGTTGCAGGCACACTGAGAGCACATAAGATGTTATGTAGTAAATAATGGGATGTTGTCTTTGTGATATTGTGGCCACATGCTTTGCATGGAGGACTATTTACTAGAATTTTTTAGTTTACTAAATTTAGATTAATTTAGTAAGTTTTTAAAATTACTAAATTTACATTTACTAGAAGTAAATCCATTAGGAAAGACAATTGTTCACTCATACCGACTTTCTCCAAGCCAGTGCATTGAAAATAGGCTGCTTCCTTCTCCAGACATTCCTTTAGAGATGGCAGGAGCTCCCCCACCACAGCCTTCGTGCAGGAACAAGTTGTGTTAGTGCTTTCTTTTTTTAATAAGAATTTTGTGCTTTGGACTCTGCTGATGTACTTCTGCTGCCATCTTAACACAGATCCCAGTGTGATCTTGAATTTAGGGAATGGAAAATCCTGATAAACATCCGGGCTGCTGTGAATGCAAAGGACAAAGCCTTTGTAGTAAAATGTCTCTGACACACGCCCATGAAAAGTGTTTGATGTGCTGTAAAAGACATCTGTCTGAAAAAAAATTGTTTTTCCTCTTTGGCTTTGTTGAGCAGACTGTAGAAGTAAATGACACAAAGTAACCCTTCTTTTCCTCTCCTACTGCCCCTCTCTTTGTTTGATCTTGCAGTGATGTGATAATGGTGAGTCTGTAACTTGAAAGTAATTTCTGTAAAGACTTATACCATGAACAGAGGGGTTTTATTTTCTGCTGCTAAAGGGAGATCAAAGTATGACCTAGAGATTAGATCTGTTTTGAGAGAGAAAACTGAGTGGCCTATTTCTACCTCTGTCACTGTATTGCTGCATCAAACTGAGCAAGTCACTTAACTTCTCTGTGCCCTGGACCTTTGCTGTGTACTGTAGAGTTCAGCTCTTGAGCTAATAACAAGCATTTTATATGGCTTAATCATAAATGATTGCCTGTGTGCTAATTAGCCACAGTCAGTGCAAAGTTTATTATACTTGTTTTCAACCTTTACACCAATTCAGGGAACGTGATGGCTGCTTTTGATTTAATTTTGGTCACAGCTTGCAGGAAGGAAAGGAAGAAAGCACTGAGATCCGCAGAGGAGCTGGAGGCAATGACACAGACTGCAGGCTGATGGGAATTTCTGGGCTCATAGCTGTACTTTACAAAGGATGCTGGCATCAGAGAAGCATTATTACAGTGTTTTATACTGGTCTGGATGAGTCTAAACAACCAGCTGAGCTACTAGCAGCAATGTACACACTGCAGGCCAACCTTCCAAATAAGTCCTGTGTCTCACACTGACTGCACTTGACTTTTGGTCACCTGTTTTTTTCTGTTGCTCAAACCAGTTCAAATAACACTGGCTGAGGCATGCTGGCCTCCTCTTACAGCTGCAGTTTGTAGGTAGTGCTTGCTCGTGAGCTCAGAGTAGCAAATGAAAAAGCCAGGTCTGTAGTCTGCCAGTGTGCTTGCATCTGCACGAATGCACAATCGGCTGAAAAGCACTCAACTTCCCAAGCCCTTCAAATAACAGGGTAAAGCTGTGTCAACAGTTGTCTCCCTGACAACCTTCTGAGCACTCTTACACGTGGAAGAAATCAGTCAAAATTAGTCTATAAGGAAAAACCTGTAGAAATCCCTCTGCTCTAGACAAGGCTGCAGTTTTACCATTTGTAAAGAGAGAAAGATGTCAGGAGTGTCCCATTCTGTGACAATTTTGGAAATTTAATCTGTAAGTACATGCAAAGGTAGTGTGATTAAATCAGAGGTACAAGAGCAATACAATACTCTTCTGCGTACAAAAGCAGGCTCACATCAGTTCTGCATTTTGTGCATGGGCAGCCTAGGAGAAGAGACTCCATGATTCAAAATGTCTGCAGTCTGTGTCTGGAGAATCAGTAGGAGTTGAAGAAAACTTCCAAATGTTTTATGCATACGTGAGGGAAATAAGAAAGCTGCCTTGTCCCAAGGTATCAATAGGGAAACTGAGGAATAAAGGGATTAACAAGGTCTGTGCATGGTGCAATGTATTTGGGCTTGTTTGTTTGTTTGTTAATTTTCTTTTGATGTATCTGAGAAAGAAGCAAATTCCCTGAATTTCCCATTATGACATGGCAAAGCAAATCCCATGAATCCCTGCAGCAGTTGCACCAGAATCTTCATGCCCTCTGTCCTTTGTCCTTCTAAGGGGAAATGTTGGGTGGCATACAACATTTAAAAGTTAATGATAGGCTAGCCTGTAAAAGCGAAGACTTGCAGCTTTGGGTTGCAGCAGAGAAACAGGAGGGCAGCCTGTTCATACCAAATGTCTGAGAGTACCTTATTCACTGGAAGCACTGGCAGACTATAAAGTACTCTGTTAATTATTGTTGACATTGCATAGAGAGCTTCATGCTGTTCTTTCTCTGCCTGCTTTGACTTAATTTGTTTGAGAAAGTACTTTTTCTGTGCTGCAGATTATGTAAATTCATATACTCTACTGCACTGACAGATGTGTCTTTGTTTTAGAAGAAGCCATTATTTTTTTCAGTGCTGAATGTGAATGGAGCATTTCACACTGGTGGCTTCCAAAAATATTTATAAAGTGAAGCTGAGCAGCTCAAAATATTTTGCCCTCCTACACTGACATTCACAAGCCTTTATAGCAGCATTATCAAAAGCACTTGCAGAGGAACGTGCATTAGTTGGCCGCAAAGACTGGGTTAGTCAACAAATGACTGAAGGCACACATTTTAGTCAGCTCTACCCTACACAGAGTACAGCAGAACCCAGTTGCAACTGACACTAATAGGGCAATTATTCTATATTGTGGGTCAAAGACTATATTAAAATGATCCCTTTCTCTTTTAACTCCTGCATATCTGAGGAAACAGGATGAAGAAGTAGAAAGTGAGTAAAATTCTCCTTTCTTCCTTGTTCAGCTGGTAAAATGTGGTTTGGCTGTGTACTGATGACCAGAGGCAGTGCTTATTCTGAGGCCTGATAGCTGCTCGTGAGCCTGATACCTGGCTGTGAGTGGTGGCATTGTTTGCCTTCCATATTTACATTCCCCTTCCACTGACCATTGCCTAGCTGTCCTTCGGCTCACTCTTGCACTCTTTGATTCTCCTGAACACGCTGCTGAGAAACAAAGCATGCTGCAGCCAGCTGGGCAGAGAGGAAGGCTCCCCGTGGGCACGTAAATGCATCAGACTTACTCTTAGATTTCACTAAAAATTAAAATTACCTCTCTGCCAATTGATTGTAATGACTTCCATGGTCTTCACCACTGTCTTGAAATCGGGGCTTCCCACACATTTCTTCCCACAAAATGTTATCCAAGAGAGCTACGCTGGCAATCAGTGCCCTCCAGCTGCAGGTAGAAGAGTGTGTCTGACTAACCTCATTAGTATGGACACGATAATTAACACACAATGATTTCAATGATAAGACCGGGTGTACTCCATATCCATTCTCAGCTTTGTGCATTTCCATCTTTGAACTTTTAAAATATATAATGAGTAGCAGTGAGTCCAGGGAATTCTACTTACAAATCTGTTAAATAATGTTAGCTCCATTGGCTTTGGTTAGCCCCTCCCTGTCCCCAGGAGTGGGGGCTATGCACCATGCTTAAACACTCTGATTATCCTCTGCAGGCAAATGGATAGAAAAGACATTTTAAACAGGGGAAGTCTCCCCATCTAAATTGATATAGTAAGGAGGTCAATAGCAAGGAGAGGGAATATTTGGCATACACTATCCTGTCTTCCTAAATACAAGTTTGCATTGATGAAAAAATAGTAAAAAGTTTTACTCAGCAATGAACAGGGACTCCAGCTAATCCCCCTTCTTCATTATTTAGGAGATAAAATAGTATGCCCAATGACTGCACACTGCATAAGACGCCATTTCCCTTTGATGGACACAGAAATTTCTTTCCTCATTATCTTTGCACTGTTTGAACACAATCCTTTTTCATACATTTGTATTTTTGCTTTGCTAGGTGATTATTTTTTTAATTGCTGATGAGTGTGTGACCCTTTTGTTCTCTATATGCAGTGTTAATTCTGTGATATTTAAGCATGGCTAAATGTAAAGTGTCTCACCTGAAGATCAATTTCAGGGTTCTTTTTCTGGTAAGAAGACAGTTATTTTAGGTTTCTTGGTGCATTTTGGAGGCATGTGCATTAAAGGTACTTCTAAAACCTTGAAACAGGAAAGAATAACACACTTAAAAGCATGTGTTGCCACGCATTTGCTACCCTTTCGCTTATAGCTTGCACCAGGTGAAAAAGCAGTAATGGGTGACTAAGAATGCAATAAAGGAAAGAAGTCTGGAGAACACTAAGAGCAAACACATGTGGTCTTTTGTATTCCTTTGTAACATGGATTAATTTCCTTTAGTGAATTTAGTGAATTTGTAGCTTAATTAAAAAGAAAACCAACCCAAAAAAACCCCACCAAACCAAACCAACCAACAAGCTGAATTTCCCCTTTTGATCAGCAAAAAGTAAGAGAATGCTAATAATTTTGATTAAAATATTACTGAAGAAGCTATGACTCTAGTACTTGTGGACTTGTTTTTAACAGAAATGAGATAAAGAGTTTGCCTCCAATGCTCCCATGCCAAGGAAAGCAGGAATTGACATTACAGATAATTTCAGACTATATGAAGAACTGGGCTATAGCATGAGGGTTGACAGGCATGTTCTTCTAGCATGAAGTAGTCCTCCAGATAGAGGGTGATATGTGTCTGTGCAGAATGCATTTGTTTTCAATGGGCCAAACTGTGACTGTGAAGTAGGCTTACTTTCCTCTGGGACCTTATCTCAGATTGCACCAGCTCCTACTGGAAGTGAAAAACACCTTTCTTTGACCTTGACATTACTGGAATAAATGTTTAGAGGCATGTAAAATCTCAAAACAAACACTCCTCTCCTTGGGGAACAGATAAGTGAACAAACACATGACAGATGATAGTGATGTTACTTAATGTGTGACCGATTTGCATGTATATTCTGCTCTCACTGGGGTTGTAAGTGGCCACAAAAGAAAAACAGGTCATGTTACAGGTGTAACACTGTGTGCCTGGTGTATTAGTCCATAGGCGTATGCCTTGACATAGATGGAATGTTTGAAGTTACTGGATTTCCCAAGGAAGCCCTGAACTTGATGCAGAAGTCTTGCTAGAGCTTTTGAGCTTTGTAAGAATTCAGTTTCAAAATTCACCTCCCACCCAAAAAGTACAAATGAATTTTTGCAACCAGCTCATAAAATCTTCCAATTGCAACATGGTGACTCTGTCTTGAGAAAGACTTTTTTGGAAACTTTACTTGGAATGGCATGCTTATGGCTGGAAGGTGTACAGACCTTATGTGAACCACCTTTCATCAAGAACAGCCTTGCCACTTCCCCTCATCAGGCAGAGACAACAGATACCTAGCAGCAGCTACAGGTGTGTAATGCTCGCCGAGATGTCCAACTGCATGGAGTGATAGGAGTAATAGGAACTGGTCAAACTGGTTCTGGAGGCCCCAGCAGGGGCTCCCTGATGCTCAGTCTTGTTCAGGCAGGCTATGAAGCCCGGTGCGACAGGGTGGCTTCCACTGGAAAGAGCCTTGCACTCTTGTTTCTTTAATCCTCTCTCGCTTCCATTTTTGTCCTAATTCCCTCTCCCCTTTTTATAGCTTTTTGTGTGAAAGAACACACTGGCAGTGCTGAATACTGCATGGGAGGGAGGCCCCAGTTAAACTGGCTCCAGATGTGCTCGAACCGGCCCGGCTGTGCGCGCTGAAGAGCAAAGCCTGCCTCTTGGGCTGGGAGCAGGCACCCATGTGCCAGGCGATGCACGTGGCTGGCTGCCACAGTTACTAACCTAGTATTAACTGCATTAATTGTGGACATAAACAGTGTTTGGTGCCAAGCATGTCACAAGCTGATTATAAAAGCTGCGGTGTGGGCCAAGTTTCAAATTGTGCTTCACTTTTAATTTCCAGCGCCCTTCCCCTCCCCTCCTCCACTCNNNGGGCCTCCGTCCCGGCCGTGCCCGCAGCACCTCCCGCCGGACAGCCCCGGGCTGAACCACCACCTCTGCCTGCTCTCCTACTGCCCTGAGCTTCCCCGGAGCTGGCGGCGGCTCGGCTCGCCGTGATTCTCCCCCATCAACGAACCTTTAACAAAACAAATAAATAACCGTAACGAAATACGAAGCACCTGGAATTCACAGAAATGGCGCTCTCCGCGTTTCTGTGCGATGCAACCCCACCCTCCTGCAAGGGACGGGTCATCAAAGCGTTTTTGAGAGGCTCTGCCCTTTGTGGCTCATGCTCTGGCACCTGGTGTGGGAAAGGCTGGATGAGTATGGTGACAAAACACGTCTGACACAGCATACGCTGAATACTGGCTTGGTGTGAAGAGCACATGTAAGTGCTTCGTATTTGATGTGCTTAATGTGGTCAAATAGTGCTCAGTATGATATTCAGTTGATTAATTGTAACTCGCTTTTGGATTGCACTTTGCCTCCCTGTGTTTTTGCTAAAACAGTGGGTTGTCTTCTGCTCTTTTTAGAAGAATATTAGAGGAAAAGCCCTTAACTGCACATAAATCTGGAAAGGGGGAAGATAATATTCTTTCTAGAAAGGCCAGAAGTAAAATGTTCTGAAATAAAAAAAAAAAAAAAAAAAGTTTTGGATGCACACCTTCTACATGCAAAAATCTTTGTTCGTATTGAAGAGTGCCTCCTGGGTTTTTAAAGATTATTAGAGAACTATGGAACTTGTCAGCAAGGTGTTTCCTCAAGTGTGTAAACACTCCTGAGTATACAAACAAATTGCATTCAGGTACATGAAGATAATGGCATGGTCACTTTGTCCGAAAAAGTTAAAATTTCCCTGGTGCAGCTGGTGAAACTTGGAACAAAAGTAAAACTGCTGGGAAAGGAGTTTCCTAGCAGCATGGATTTCATAAGTTCAGAACCAATGGGCGTCCATGGAGTAATCAGGCTCTGTGGTCACTGTGACCGTGGAGTAACAGCTGTGGGTCACTCTTTGGCTGTTGTTGAAGGATGGTGGGGATGAGCAATGAACCTTGTTTCTGTTCTAGAGGAAGGCCACTTACACTGTTGGTGAGAGCATTATCTGTGTTTTGAGAATGTGCTTAGCTGTGCTTCATTGCTTTAACACATTTCCACTGAGCGGCCACTGACCTATTTGTAATCTGTTTCGCAGAAGTTTTATTTTGAGTGTGGTAAGTGGAGAGCTGCAGGGACATCTGGGCATGATCTTCCCCCTCCCACAAAGGAGACACCTTCAGTCAAGCTTTGGGCTATCTAATGGTGTTAGACTATCCGTAGCTAATGTCATACTGTCCTGCTCTTAAGAGTAATAAATAAATAAATCAATCCCCTTCTGACTGTCAGATCTTTCAGCAGCCTTGATAAGAATAACTGCCAGGTGTCCGTGATAAGGCTGTGGTCCTTGGCAGCACTTTAGGGTACTGTCCATGAAGGACTACCGGGGTAGTTCCTGGAAAAGCTAGATTTTATAGAGGGATTATAGCTATTTGTTCATCTAAATGGGTCAGGGTAGTGCTGGTTCCCCCGTGTCTTTCTCAAAACACGGTATGAATTCTGGATTGCAAATGGCTGTCACTCAGAACTGTAAATTAGAAGGACTACAAGGTGCTCTCTAGTGAAACTCTCTACTGTCTTTGCAGTAGTCTTTGAGTAACTGTCCTGGTTACCAGATGGTTCAGTCAGGGTTTGTTTTTCTTGTTTGTTTTCAAAGAGCTGCATGCAATTTGCAGTGTACAGTGATGTTAAGGGTCAAAGAATTTGCACTTTACACAGGGAGTAAACTTTAGGTACCCATCAAAGCAGAAACATGAAGATTCTGCGAAGTAATTGGTAGGCAAAAAACAGCTCAAATGTAGTGATCAATTCACTATCACAAAGTGATCTTAAGGGGTTTTTAAACAAATAATGAAGTATTTTGTTACATCATTAATGATTAAGTCACCAAGTGATTAATGACTGCAAAAGTTGGTCTTAGTTACAGAGTTCATAGGATACACTTACTAAGAGGAATTTTTTTCCATGTTTTTAGCTTAACCCAGACAATCTGTGATATGGGAAGTAAAAATGGTGTTGAATGAGTGCCACCAAGTGTCTTCCTGAAGAATATGAAAGCCCTTAAATGGGAGCAAAACCAAGGCTACACCACTAAGTTCTGTAATTTTAAGTGAGACATCTCAGAGCCAGTGAATTCTGTTAAGAGTGAGAGGAGTTATAATTATTATTCCACTGAAGTGCAAGAGCAAACTCTGGAAAGCTGATGAAGGTAGGGGCAGAAAAAAAAAGACATAATGCTGGGTATCCATCCAGTTTGTCTCTCTGTTCCATTTTGCTTATCTTCTGAGTGCTCAGCTTTGACACTGGGCCATATCTGTCTGTGCTGTGTCAGATGACTGTATGATACACCTTATCTCTTTAGCAGGGCTGGTACGTGTCACAGGACCTCCCAACAGGTAACATCTGTTACAGATATGGCTGTTAACAAACTCCATTTTGGTCCTTCTTCCGCTACTATTGATCCTAATGCTGACCATGTTAATAGCTGCCCTGGGGGCAAGGTTGAGACTGGTGTGTATGAACATCAGAGATTCAACAGAAAAAACAAGCTAGGTGTTGTCAAATGTCCTCCAAGAGCATTTCATCCTGGCTTCCCTGTAGATTAAAAGCTCCTGACGGATTTTTAGATTTTCTGCTCAAATACAAGAGTGTGTCTAAAGAAGGAAGATGTATAGCAGTCTTACAACTTTCTGAATTTCAGTTTGATTAAAGAAATAAGTACCCAAGTGTGTTGAAACTCCAAATACATTTCTCTGTGCTGTACGTTGAGGCAAAAGAGTGATGCCAAAAAGCCATTTTACAATGCACACAATAATAGCTGGTCTTTGTCATGCTGAAGTTCATTGCCTGGATTTCCACACTGCTGCCAGAAACCACTTCCAAAACAGCTACACAAAGGGTTGTGGTGGGTAGCAAACTCATTATCTCTCCTCAGAAATGTGAAGTGCCTTTTGTTCAGGTTAAACAGCAGAAAGGGAGTAGACAAGGACAAGGGTCTAGCCAAAGAGACTGTTTATCGTAGGGTTTTGGTAATGTACTTATTTAGACAGAAATAGTTTAGGTCACAAAATGTGCTGAAGCCTGCATACAGAAATTGAACATTTTTTTCTGGAATATATTTATTGATTGATAAACTGTTCGGTCAGTAGTACTGATTAAACTTGGAGGAGTGCCAGGGCACAAAGAGATCACCATACCTTTTGGAGACTCTGGGTAGTGAGTGAGCAGGCACAGAGTCTGTTTAATCAGAAGCCCATTGTATGTCTCAGGGTCTTTCCACACAAGTTAATGGGTGAACAGACTTCTGCTGGCACAATTTTTCCATTGTAGCATTCTTTGTTCTGCTCTATTTTACTATTTCACTATAAATTAACTTAAAAGAGTCAGGTTTACCATTGTCTGAGCATGCTGTGAAAAAACTCACCTTTGGAACAGTGCGTAACTCTTCTTTGTGCGATGAAGGGTGGAACTGCAAAGTACAGACAGGCATCAACATATTATTGAACTATTTGGAAGGACTTTCACTATTTGTATAATTTTGTGGTACCTGTCGTGTCCAAATGGGGCAACTCTCAAGTGATTTGCCCTCACTACATGTAAAATTCGTGCTGTTGATTTGGTATTTACCAGTATGCAGGGATAGATATCCAAGTACCTCTGCTTGGTATGCTGCATGACTGGACTGCCCTCTGTGCGTGGGTAGGTAAAGCTAGGTGCTAGATGTACGTGAACAAGGTGAGAAGTACCTTTGGAAGCTCAGATAAATGTCTAAGCTTTCATTTAGTCAAAATTAACTTTCTATACAGAACATTAAGTAATTAGCTGTCCTTTCCCTCTTGTGCCCTTCCCAAGCACAATAGACTAAGTTATCAGTATTCTTGCCAGTAAATCACCTATTATTTCAGTTTAAAAGTATTTCATTGTTTCAAGGACAGTTTTTAATATACTGGAGAATGTTCCTGTCAGGCTGTGATATCTGGGTGGGATCTCACCATTCATTCAAGAGGAAAAATAAAAGCTTCTTCTCTGAAATGGCCAAACTTACTACAGCTTTAAAAGCACTCTTTGGGGAGCTGAATAAAAGCAAATGGCAAACTAAAAAGTGTTGCTAAGGAACACATCCAGATGCTCTCAGAATTTATGAAAAAAAGAAAAAAAAAGGACACAAGGACACACCTGCTAAATTGGACTAATGATTTCCAAAAGGAAACTATCAGATAGATATTCTTCTATTACCCAACAATGCTAGTTTGCTAAATCAGGATATAGTAAGAATATAAGAGCTTTGAGAGCCAGTATAATTAATAAACATGAATGAGGACGCTTTCCAGAGGAAAGATTTGCACAGGACCTGAATTTAAAGTAAACATTCTACTTTAATAACATCCGTGGAAAATCACTTAAACAAGCTGCACAGTTGATTGGACATGTTGTGATGGTGAGAATCAGGTGGAAAACCCACAGTAATGGTATACTTTGACGCAAGGAAAGTTCGTGTTGTCATGACAACTAATGTGTGATATGTGCAGACATACCCTGCAACCCGTCCCACACTACCAGCCACTTACTCATAGCAAAAGATGTTCTCAGCTTCCACTTTTCAGCTATTCAATAGTTGTAGGAGAATGACCTCACAGCTGTAGCTGTTCCCAGATAAGTTCGTCCTTAATGCACACAGCTTCAGGTGTTTGGTTTTCTGTTAACTATCAGCGCTTCTTCATGTTTCTAGTGAGCTTAGCTGGCTGACGAGGCTCGGTTTTCCTTTGATTCTTAGTCCTCTAACATTGTGGGTTTTCTCATTGCATGTATGAAGGACTATGTAAATGTATCTTAATATCTGCCTTTAAAAGGTCAGAAATTATACAGAACAATTCATGAGTAGCAGATGCCCAAATAAGTCCTATTTTTATTTTCAGTGTGAAATCTTGCGCTCATCAAAACTTGCTAGAAGAAATGTTACCAGTGAACAAGTAAATGGCCAAAGTATAGATCACTAGGCACAATTTACCAGAGCAGAAAGTTATGGAATACCTCTCAAAAATGAAATGGCCTTGTTTTTGGTCTTGGAAAAAACAATGGTTAACTTAGGTTTTATTTGATTAAATAACATAGGAATATATTGATTTTGTGATTCTATTCTCCCAAGTTTCTCTTAATGCAATTATACCTTTATATGTCTTTGTAGAATTTTCTTTTCCCCCAAGACAAATAGTGTATGTATTTTATTACACAGAAGTATGTTGAAATGTAAAAATTATTTTAAATAATTACATGACACAGAATTTCCCTCCTTTAACAATGAAAATACTTCCATTTCTAGCTAATGGCAACAATAAAAAACTGTTTATTTTGTTG
Organism: Donacobius atricapilla; assembly: GCA_013397315.1. Lineage (NCBI taxonomy): Eukaryota > Metazoa > Chordata > Aves > Passeriformes > Mimidae > Donacobius > Donacobius atricapilla. Next base: position 97,438 of record WBMY01001925.1, read on the forward strand.
AGGACAGCTTTACTAACACCATGCTAATTGATGTTTAATCCAACTTCATTTGAGTTATTTCTGCTAAAGGCATTTGAAATGGCCTGTGAAATACCGGTTCGTGTGCAGGAAGATAGTTATTTTGACTTTTTTTCCTAAGGTTTATTGGACGTCCCTTTGGCTGTAGGCTTAAAAAAGTTGGCATTCTTCAAAGAGCAATTTCCTTTTATTAAAACCTGCAGTCAGAGAAACACAGCTTTCATTGTGCTTTCTGCTATCTGAGTCATGTTCTCAATGGGTGATTGATCAACACTTTGTCAAGCCTGGACATGGTAAGCTACAAAAGCAACATGATGAATGGAATTTAAAATGTTATTCAAAATCGAATTCCTTCTTTATGATCAAAATGAAAGAAAATATTCCACCAGTACCTCCAAATCCAAAATAAAAACTGCCAAGTTAAACATGACAAAATTAATTTAAGGTCGTGTTCTGACTGCCATGTAGACATTGAAGAGAAAAATCAAACAGAACAAGACAGATCAACAAGTGGACTAAGCAATGTTACCTTTGGATCTCATCATTGCTCAAGCATCGTGAAAAGTCAAAAGAAAAGTGATGGTATTTGACCACATTCTTGGACTAAAGTGTCTATCCTGTCTCATCTCCTATCATGTACCACTAGTGCAGATCTCTGTGGATAGTGTCTGGAAGGAAGACAGGAGTTCTCCCTCCTTGAATATGTGGTTTTAGATTACTTTGATTTCCTTGTATATTCAGTCTTCTGGTTTAATTACATTTTTCCAAATTTTTTAAAGAAATGGCATCTGGATATATCACAATATTCTTCTTCCTTTAGATGCCTTTCTTTTTTTCCCAGCTACTAACATCATGTCTCGTATTGCTTCACAAGGTGACACCTGCATTTACCTTCAGTCCTATGCATGTTGGTGCAGTTTTAGACTACAGGTTTCTGGGGATAATTTCTTTCCCAAAAAGGTGGGCAGCATGATCTTGACTAAGCGCTTAAACATAACAGCACAGTAAGTAATGAATAATGAACAGTTGTGCTGTTGGTGTTGGTTTTGGTTTTTGTTTTTTTGGTTTTTTTTTTTAAATCTGTAATAGAAAATTTGGATTTTAATATGACTGTTACTTGAAATGAAGATGACAACATTTTTTCCAAGTTACTGTCTGGAAGCTGCCAGTAAGTAGTGGCCTGATGGCAACACCTTGTGATCAATTCCCCAGGAGTGGCAGATTCTCAAGGCCATTTTTCAGAATCCCTCTTCTGGTTGATGAATGTTGGTGGCCTACCACTGAGAGACGTGCTTCTTGTCATCCAGCAGGTACAATCTGGATGTACTCATTGTTAGATTATGTGATTAATTATGTGATTATGTGTGAATTCTCAGCCCGACTGGGCGGGCCAGAGTACTGCTGGACTGGTGGAGAACCCCAAGAACTCTGTGAGGGACCTTGCTCCGTCACCCCATGCCTGCTCCAGGAGCCATCTGCTGGAAGGATCCATACTGTGTGTGTATATGGATATATTTCTCACTAAGGGATGGTCATCCTGACCAGCCAGCAAGAGAACAAGGCAGGGTTGTACATTGCACTTGTGTTTGCGTGAGGGCTGAGCATGCCTGCGTCTATGGTTGGCCCTGCCCTCATACTGGCTGTACTGGGGCACACGGGGTGGTGTCACCCTGACCTCTATCAGGCCATCAGCTCTGACAGCCCCAAAGTTTCGTAAATCCTTTGCACGTCAGTAGGTTACTGTCAACAGGGAAAGTGACACAGTACAGCAATTCCAAGATATTTCAGATAACTTCAAAATAGCGTGTCTAAAATGCTAAAAACCAAATAATTCCTATTTCTACACTTTAGTAAGAAATTTAGATTGTATGCGTAAAGTTACTGGAAGTATGCTCTTGTAGCTTGATTAAGGATATATTTTTTAATAAATGGAGTTTTGAATGAATGGTGATTGTTTTCTTCAGTGTCTTCTCGCAGGAAACAGAGTTTGCATAGGCTAACTTAACTTTTCTGTATCCCAAGAAGATACATGCAAGGAAATAATTTGATAAAGTTGAAATGCGCATTATTTTGTTTGGTGGATACTGTTGCCCCCTGGAGGCCATTTCTCAGTTATCAAAATATTAGATTGAAACCTAAATTAAAACTTAGAAATGTTTGCTATTATAAACAAAATATTCCCTTTAGCAATTAAAAATATTGAGACTTTAATTAAAAGGGTTTATGAGCTTATCAGAGAAAGAACTTATTTCTCACTATGTTAATTATTTTTCTACATTTGCTGTTTAGATTTGCAAATTGCTAGAGACTAAAATTTAATTGGTTTTTAAGGGAGATGAATATTTAATTTGAATACTGTACTTGGGAAAAATAAGGATTTTGTGAATGTGTGTTGTGTGTGTTTTTTAAACAGTAGATAATCAGCCTAGGGAGTGTGAATGTCTCCACATACACTGTAGACAGGTTTGTACGCAATGCTCATGGAAGTTGCTCATTTTGCTCATGGAAGTTGCTCATATTGCTTCTATTGTTCATGGAAGTGCAAGGAAAAAGGCAGTGCAAGGCTGTGAGGAAAGGCAGCACTGAGCCTCACTCAGGCTTCGTAGGTGCTGTGTTGCACCTGATTGGGAGAAGGGCTAAAATCGAAGGCAGCTTGCAGAACCCAGAACTCTGCATGGCCAAGGACAGCAAGGGTTCAGCTAATGGCCAAGTAACTCAAACCTTACATCCATCTCCTTCTCCACTGCAAGGCCTCCTGGAAGGGGAGCCCTGCTGGGCTTCATTCCGGAGGCACACAGGATGACCTTCTGAAGTGGGAACGAGACCCCTGCATTTGTGTGAAAAGCATGTCCTGTTTTCCTTTTATTTCTGGGTCTGCTAGAGTCTTTGGGCTTTTTACAACAGTTTGGTGCATGGCTATCTGCAACTGACATTCAGCTTAGACAGCAGTGAATGTCAGTCACTGGCCATTGGAATAAAATCACAGCTACTGACCCAATTGCATTGTTAATAATTAATTGGGCTGCTCACGCAGAAAGATTTTTTTTTTTAATCTGACTACAATCCTATTTCTAAATATTTAGTTCTTAGTGGCATTTCTAAACATTGTCACTAATGCTATGAATTAAGCGTTAAGTTATACGTGTGGATTGTTTCACTTTTGTAATTATTCCCTTGCCTATGCTTGTAGTGGACTTTTTTCTTCTTAGGTGCTTTACCAGTCAGCTGGTGCTCTGATTTCTGCTGCCTCCCCCACCTTCCAGAATAGTTTTGCTATTCTGCACCAGGCTTCCTGCCCTGGTGAGCACCAGCATTTCAGGACATAGCCATGCTGACAAAGAAATGACCCCACACTAGTGCAAGGAGTATCAGGTCTGTGAAGGGAAAAGAATAAGGGCAGCGCTGGGTACTGCTTCTCCTATGTATTGTCTAGCCCCAGTAAGGCTGATGCATCTGGTGGTTAATGAGCTGTGCACCGGGACAGACTCCCAGTTTTAGACCCCTTCTTGGTATTTGGCTGTTGCTTACCATCCTCACATCAATGCCATGTTGAGGGAAGTCTGGCAGCCTTCTGACGAGGCATACGGAGAGCATTTGATTCTCCTTGCAAACTCATTGTCCAAAGGCTGTAAGTGTCCCTCCTTCTCCTGCTCTTTCTTCGGCTCCTCTCCTCACCATTGGGTTCACTACTTCAGTATTTTATGCAAAATGTAATCTAGTCTGTTGCACTGAGCTTCATTAGCACTTTATGTAAGCTGAGTTATGTGCTTTAAAACTGCTGAAAATCAAAGAAAGGGTGCCTGGTGAGGAGTGTGACATCTGGGCCTGAGCTGGGTATTTTCTGCCCATAATGTCAGTACCATATGCAGTAGGTTCAAGAGTTATAATATAGCAGGATAATATCAGTTCAAATTATTACTGTTTTTTTCTGGGCACACTCGGGAATAAAGGTCTCACATAATCTGAGATGCCAGGAATTTGTAGTTGAAGCTGTCTTGATATGTTTCCTAACTAATTAAAAGAATTAAATTTTTTGCTGGTGTAAATGTTCAGTCTGTGACATAGCTCAGCAGTGTTTATAAAGTGAAAAATATCTGAATTTCGAGGATGGTCTGATGATTTGAGTCTTATCAAATGAGATTACATTTATACACTTCCACCTTGTTTTTACATATCTCTTGCATATATTAAGTTTAAACACTTATATGTAAACTAACATTAACAGTTTATTACTGTTCCTTCTAAAATTCTAGCTTTAGAAATTAAAACATACACAAACAGAAAAGCATTGAGGATGCTCATTCATCCATAGAATGGAAAAGCCTTTACTCTCCCGCCTCTCTATAGGTTCCCTCTATTTCTTCCTGCCAGCTGTCATCATGCTTCTGTATAGCTAATCCTCCAGCCAGAATCTTTTTTATCTTACTTTCAGTAGGTGTAAATATACATAAACATAAACAAACATAATTTAAAAAATCTTCCCCAGTTCCTGAATGACCTTATATGTCAAGTAAGTGAGGCTACCCCACAGTTGCCTCCTGCACTTTTACTACAGAGATGCGGGCACAGCCTGAGCAGATGGGGATCCTGTCTGAGGCCACAGCCCGAGGGATCTGGGTACCACTTCCCAGACTGAGGCAGAGAAGAACATCAGAGGAGGAGGATGTAACATGGAAGGAAGGAGAAGACTGCCAGTTCAGAGGCAGGTGGGATGTGCAGTTCATCCTTTTGAGAACATCTGGGACAGACCTGCCAAAATTGTCAGAGTAGGTCTGATTGGTGAACCTTGGATTGGGGTGTAAAGGGGCTTTTAAGGTATGTGTTATGAGTTTCACCAGGCTGAAAATGGATGAAATATTCATTTGCTATCCTCTTGAAAGGGGAAAATATAAATCTATGCATTATTCACAGGCAGGATGCTTAAAATGATGAGTGAATGTTTTGGTTTCACCTGGGATACAGTTAATTTTCTTCTTAGTAGCTGTAGTTTGAATTGATTATGATAATAATGTTGATAACACACGTATGTTTTGGTTGTTGCTAAGTAGTGCTAACCCTAAGTCAAGGACGCCTGGCCTGAACTGGTAGAATGTCATGCCCAGTGTAAACTGGGGGAGTTGGCTGGGAGCTGCTGGGAGATGGGCTGGGCATCAGTGGTGAGCAACTGAGTGGCAGCAGGTGGTGAACAACTGAGTTGTACATCATTTGTCTTTCTCTGGTTTTATTTCTCTTTCTATTTCTGTTAACTCCCTTTTAAATACTGTTAGCGTTATATTTATGTTATTATCATATTTTATTTCAATTATTAAACTGTTTTTATGTAAATTCACCTCCACTCCCCCACTGGTATTTAGGGTGCAGTGAGTGGCAGTGTGGTACTTAGTTGCCTACTGGGGATAAACCACGGCAGGGAAAAATCATTATTTTTGCTTTCAAAATGTCATTTTTATCCTTGGTACGCTTGAGACTTTGGTTGTGACATCTCTTAAGAAATAAAGACTGCATATGAAATGAGGCCCCTTGGGAAAACAAAAGGACTCAGGCCTAGGACTGAAGCTGAAGGAGGGTGACCAAGGTCAAGACAGATTAACAGCACCATCTGCAAGACGAGCCTGCTCAGCTTGCTTTCCAGTGAATGTAAGCAGAGAGCCTTTACCATAATATTTAACACACAGAGAGTGCTTTCCCAGGAACTCTTTGAGAAACCTGAACAGCCATTATGGGGAGGCTGAGGCACAGAGGAAAAATTAGGTGTCTCCCCACAAGGCAAACACAGTCCCAGAGATAAATAATACTGGTATGCTGATTTCTGCTCTGTACTCATTCTGTTGGTTAAAAAGCTGGGGAGTGGGAAGGTAGATTTTAAGGCTGTATTGGTCTGGAGAAAAGAGGAAGTTAAAATATTCACCTCTGTTTGAAATACGCCCCCTTTTTCCTGTTAAAACCTCCAGTTTTAGGAACAGGGCTTTAATGGTCACCACAAGGAGGGTTTAGGCTAACCATGGTAGCACAGACAGCTAATCCCACCTTCTATTTCTCCTCTGACCACAAAATGCAAACCCTAAGAGGTTTGTAGGCAGCGATGAGGTGAGACTTGCCCTGCCTGCCTGCTGGGTGGTATTCATAGCTACAGAAATATGAATAAAGCATGCTCCAGAGGGGCGTTTATTGCAATCAGTTATGAATACCACAGCAGGAAGGAGAACTAAAACCGGCATGCAGCTTCTTTTGTTGGTGATGGAGGGCAAGTATAGCTACCAGCTGAAGATTTGTGAGAGAAGGAGTTATTTGTAATTAACAGCAAGGAGGAATTCTAAATTGAAGCAACTTTATGGTGACCAGAGGGCAGCCGCGGGGCTGTCAATACTGCCAGCATGACCAGGGGTTGGCTTTGACTGCCATGGCACATGGGTGGATAAATAAGAGATGACACTGCTGCATGTGTGTGCATGAAGCAGCTGGCCAATTGGCAGGACTTACAGCACTTTTCTCCCCACTAGAAGAGAGGCGGAAAAAAACCCAAAATCAAATAGACTTACTGACACAAAGAGGTATTGCAATGCACCAGTCCTTAAAACCCCTGCAAATCAGTAGCTCAGTGTTTCCTCTGCACCCAGCTTCCTCAGCCCAGTAAACCCCAAGCCTACGCAAGCTGGTCTGGTCTAAGTCAGTGTCACTGACTAGGGGGAAAAATACAGAAGATCTTTGGAAGGTCCTTTCACATAAATTGCTTCCAATGAATTATTTGCAATTTACATTAGCAGCCACACTCTACACGATATCATTGAACTTTATAAGGCTGTGAATGAACAGCTGCATCTTACACAATATTTTTTCATCTTTGTATGTAAGACACTGGTTCTTTCAAGGTTACTCCCTAGGCAAGTAACTCTATTTTTCCATTCAGCCACAGGGAAAGCTGCCATTACTTCCTTGAAAAATTGTACCTCTCTTGACTGTGAAGTATTAACAATATTTCTTGAAAGCTGGTTTACTTTGGCCTTACAAGTAAGGTGTGTGGGGGGGAAGCGTGCTCTCGAAATAATTCAGCAAATGAATTTATTTCATAGTTATGGTTACAGTTTACACTGCTAATGACTCATGGCACAGAAATCTTCTGTAGAATACCTGTGTTGGAGAAAATTCCCTTGCCTTCATTGTCATGTTAATGTGGGAACTTACACAGCTGTTAGATCAAAGGCTCCAGGTGTTGCCCCTGCTTAAAGATTGGAGGTGCTTTAAGCTTGGGAAAACTTAGCCTAGTGGGGTTAAGGTGCTGAAGTCAATTTTGCTTACACGCAAGCTGACACAATGCAAGGAGAGTTAGTACCTGGGATCTGAATGGACTTACAGCTCTTTCTATATATAGGGGCTAAGGTAGACAGGGTTTTCTGCAATGGACTAGAAAGGAGTCTGTTCCATAGACACACCCAGCTGAATGTGAAGATCAGTGAGGAAAGAAGTAAAATAATTTTTTCCTGTACTGCTAGGTGTGGAAATGTTAACTGGAATCCATACATCTGTGTGCCAATGACTGGATAACGCTGGCATAGAAGATGTACCTGGAGCAACTGTGTTAGCAACCATACTTGGGCATTTGCCAGACTCTTAACCTCTCCCAGATTTAAAACTAAGAGATAGGGCCTGGCAGTTCCTTCATGTCTTGAAACACCTTCACAGCAGAAGGGATATGCCTGTACTTCCCTTTCCATTCTGGGCTGTCCTTCTTGAAGAGAGCTGATGCAAGGATTTCCAAACCAGAAGAGAGATCAAAAAAGGGCAATGTGTCACTGGGGAGAGAGGATGATGGACAGGGAGAGAGGGATGGGTGCCCTAGGGCATTGCCAGTTGCCTTTTCCCAAACTGTCTTGCACATCTGTAATTTGTTTCTGACTTAAAGGACAATATCCAAGTGTGATTTGTTAATTGTTAAGTGACAAGAGATTATGTAGCTGCTCTTCTGATTTCCCTTCCTTATAAGCAAGGATTTCCACAGGATACCCAGCGCTGCTCACCAGAAGTAAACAATGTTCCCTGTGACAAAATGGAGCCTTCCTGTAGCTCTCCGTAACACTTAGCTCATGGCAGTTAATGCCATTAGTCAGAGACCTCCAGTTAAACTGTCGTAAAATATTAATTATAATAAGGCGCTCAATGTCTCTCCCCAGGTGAACCTGCTCAAGTTGCTGCTGAAGTCCTCTTGGGCAGGGATAATGGGGAAGAACAAGAAAGATGTTTTATTTGTGCTGTGGAAAAGGTTAATTAGAAAACTTCTCACATTATTGGTGAACCTAATTAATTTGATTACTTTAGAAGAGAGTCCTGATTACATCTGGAAAAGAAAAGCCCGATAGCAAATTATGGGTAATTTGATACAAGACCACTCAAGTTTATGGTTACATGGCAACGGCATGTTTTGCTGCCTTTTGAGTAAGAGTAGTGACTAAGACCCAGGCAGAGGGAGTAGCACAGAATATCCATGGGTCAGAAGTTTCCTTGTTCTGGTTTCCTGGGAGGAAGTCCTGATGATTTCAGGGAGTAAAAGAGAATGTTGCCATGGAAGGAGACTCACTGGTTGTTCCCTGTTACTAAGCAAATTATGTCTGGAAATCACCTTTCCAATTCATCAAACCTTAGCTACTTGCCCTAGGTCTAAACTCTATTACACAGTATCAATAAGCTTCTTTCTTAATTCTGTCTGTGGGTTTATAAACAACTAGATTTTGTCAGAGATGTTATGCACATAATCTGACATGAGCTCTAAGTCTCTATGACTTTCTACACCTGCCACCCTTCTAGACCTGTCCTTTATGAAGATATATTTCAAAATCCATTTTCCCACCAGTGCTGAGCTGGTGATATATGGGATGTCATTAGTAAGGCAAATAGATACAAAATGATGCCTTGGTTGAATCAGCTATTGGAGCTGGGAGTTACAGAAAATCCTTAGGGATGTGTGAACTGGCACACTGGTGAAACTACCAAAGAGAACAGCAATATAAAGAAAGTCTATATCTTTAATATTGCTCAGAGCTGTGGTAGTTGTCTAGCTTTGGAACTACTGTCGGAATTTAAAGAGAAGCTTTATCAAGTTTAACCAAACTAAACACATGCCTTTTATTTTGCAGTATCTCCTTCCTTATAACACATTTACTAAACCTTGCACTTTAATGTAATAAATACATTGTTAGATCTGGCTTTCTATTGCCTGTTGCTATGAATGCCTGGGAAGATGGCAGAGCTTTCCATGGGTTCACCAATACTGGGAAGCTCCCCTGAGGTTTTTGGGGCATTCCTGCCCTTACCTGCCGAACCCAGTCTGGGTTCTGGCAGCACAGGTTGGGGGAGCAGGGCCTCCTGGCATGTGCTGTCCCATGACACTGCAACATGCAGCAGGACATGGGCACAAGGCCTGGGATTCTCCATGGAGATGGGAGGTGGTATGTGAGCATCTGGCTGCTTTGAGCGGTCAAACAGGGGTTCTGTGGTGAAGCGAAGGAAAAATGAAACCTCTTCTAGGACCTCTGTTAATACAACAGGGAAAGATTTTCTGCAAAAAAATCTTTTGGCTGTGTTGGCAATTATTGGCTTTTTGCCAAATTGATCTTGCAATGAGAAGTTTTGCCATTGTAAATGTGTCAGACAGGGAATGAAAAAGAAATCAAAGCTGCGTTGACTGTACCTTTCAGCACTCTCTCTGTGTGTGATGAGGAATCACACACAGAGATGGGAGGTAAGATACTCAAGGCCACATTCAGCTCCAGCTGTGTGGAGAAAATATGCTGAAGAACAATAAAGTGGAGCAGTTTGCTTAGAAAAGTCTCTCAGGGCTGTGGGATTTTGGATATGTGCCCCTAGACTTTTGGAAAGAAAGAACATTAAGTCATGGAGAAGAGAAAGGAAGACACATATGCTTCTGAAAAATGGCCTATTTAGTGTCTGGTATTCTTTATCTCAGTCCAGGGAAAATATTGTGCAATGTAGGAGATGAATATGTTGCATTTACAATATCAAATGATGAAAAGTCAGCTCTTACAAAACTCAAACTCAGGTTGGATTGTGTAAGAGAACACACTTGACATTGCACATGACCTGATCATGAGTGGTAAGCTGTGTACTTCTACTTCCGTTTTCCTATAGATCAGGGATTGGTAGCATCCTGCCCCATGAAATTTTCATGCAGTAAAGTTAGATGGTGTGAGACAATTTCTGTCAGGAAGCTTTGGCTAGCAGAGTCTCCAACTGCTCTGAGCCTTGCAGCATCAACCTGAGTATTTGTGACATACAGAATTTTGATCTACGAAATTTGAAGTGTTCAGGTTTCCACACAGACTGGCAGTCTATCTCACAGTCTTACCTTTATGCCACAGTTTAAATCTTTGAGTAGGATCACAGTAAAAGACAAATGCCAAATCTTTGTAGAGGCATTGTTGGTCCTCATTGGATACGTGATGTATATATTAAAGTCTGAAGATATTCTACCCACTTCAAAGTATCAAACCCATGTCAAAACTTACATCACACTATTTACTTGCTGTAACTGTCCCATACAAACTGTAGTAATTCCACTTTAAATATATTCTTTTCAGTGCTGAACTAACATGACTGTAAGGCATAGGGTTTCTGTTTTTTCTAATTCAGTTGCTAAAGAGCTGGCTGTTCTGTACCTTCTAGCAGCACTGAAATGTTTATAATCATGCCAAGCTGAACAGCCATAAGATTCTCAGGAACACATCCAAAAAGAGCTGACACCAGCCTGCATATTTAGTGGTGAGTATTTCTGTAAACAGAGAAGAAAATCAAGCATGCAGGAGTTAGGGAACAAATTTCTTAACTTATGGAATTCACTGCTGCCCAGTGGAAGTTGGTGAAGCTATGACAGCTCATTCCCTGCAGCAGATCTGCCTTTTGGCTTCTGCAGTATGGATAATGTGGCACAATTTGAATGTGGCCATCCACAGTGACTAATGTCCTCCCATGGGAGCAGAACACCACTGTCAAAAACATAACTTTTGCAAAGTCACTCTGTGCTGCATGGGAGCTGGTTTCTTTTTGGCAACGCAATACAATGATGCCACATTGTATTGCATTGCCACATTGATGCCACATGCAGTCTGCATGCCTGCATTTAGAGTCTGTTTCTTACCAGTTTCTTCTTAAAAGCTCCCAAATTACATCAGTGGTAAAACTACTACTGCCTGATAGGAACTATGCGCCAAACCAGAATACATGTAAAAACTTCAGCATATGTCCTTTCAGACCCTAGCATGCCTCTAGGCCTTACTGATGCAGACCTCTAACAGGAACACTATTAAATAGGTTCAGGAAAGATTTCAGTACTCATCTGTCATTGTTGGACACACAGACACACACACACACTTTGGTGAGAAGGCATGAACTGTTTATTACAAAATCTGACTCCACTTTTATAGTACTTCTACAAAGGCCAGGGATTGGGGCAGAAGGTTGACACCTCTCCCCATCCCATTGGTCAAGACAACTGTCCATCAGCTGTGTATATCACTAAAACAAGAATGTAAACTACCTTGAATTAAGGAAAACATTGCTTCTATTTATAACACCCATGTGTGAGAAACTACCTAAGAACTATGAACTCTGAGGCACCCAGAAGGCTGAAAATCAGGGCAACACTCATCTTCACATCTTTATATGGCTTTACTGTTATTCATGGCTTTTCCAAAGCAGATAGTTTTGCCAGCACAAGGAAATGAATTTGGCCCTAAAAGAAAAAGGGAAAACTCTGTAGCTGTAAACCAGAACCACTTGTAAAGGAAAACCGTTTGCTGCCCCTTGTTCAAAACACAGTGTAATTTCTCTAAATCGATTTCTACTCCTTTTCTTGTCCCTGTTGGTTGTGACATGAAGGAACAGAATCAAAGTATGGATTTAAAGACTTAGGCAAGGCATTAAAGCAGAGATAGGGAAGTGATGGGACAGATTGCCTGAAGAGGCTGTGGAATCCCCACTACTGGTGTTTGATGTTTCTTTTATGTCGTCTAAAATAATAATAAAAAAAAACATTTGTAGAGAATGAAAGAGATAGTGATTGTGTCCTAAGAAAAAGAGTGGATTGCTTCTTGAAATCTCTTCCAGAGTCTTGCATTCTCCTCTGTATTTCCCTGTGATTTACATTTCCTTGGGATTTCTGCCTGCTCTCTCCTACTTTATTAAGTGTGTATTGTGGAGGACTTACATGTATTTGTTGAATATTTGAGTGTAATCAGCTGTTTTTCATTCTCTTTGATTTTCCAACTATGTTGTTACATATCCGAAATAGCATATGACCTTGTTAGACTGCACTTCAGTAAACATAGTTTAGACTGAAGGCTGCGGATTTGGATTTGGAGTTCAACAAAGAACAAACCAATCTCATGCCACGGTCCTGCCAAGGAAAGATGTGGTATATTTGAGCTGAGGGCCCTCAGAAGCTGCTCAGAGACCAGTGAGCCATCTTCTCAGCCACAAAGTGTATGGGTTGGATCATAGAGAGGATATTAACCATGGGGTGATCTGGATGGTCTTCATACCTCAGCCTGCTGATTTGCAGACTATGCAAACCCTCACTCAGCAGATGAGCAAGTTAAAAAATGGAAGACTTTTTCTTTTCATGTTAGGTAAACAACATATTCCACTCTGCCCTTCAGCCATGTCGCTTGAAGCCAAGTGGTGAGTCCTGAAACCAAAGGACTCTGTTCCCCTATGATGTTGAAAAATTAAATTACATTTTCCAAAAATAGAATTTTGTGGTGACATTGAGATGCCTTTTCTTGAGGAATTTTACAAAATATCCAGAGTAGAATTTGAATGTTATTCTCTCTTTAGTGCATATATAGACTAAACATACCTATACATATATCGGAATATAGACCTGGGTGCTGCAGCTCTTACAGAGATAATCCCCTGGCTTCATTTAGAATATGTGCCATAGATAAAGAAAGCAAAATGCCTCAGGGGCTGGATGTTTTCCTGTTAATACAGACCAGGGCTCCCCTACAATCAGAGTCTGCAAGTCATGAGGTCCTGCCATAACCATGCTTCTACTTTGTCTCCTCTCTCAAAAGTAGGATTTGGGGAAGCAGAAAGACATGTGGGGGGTGTTGTACGTTTTTGGTTTTTGCACAAGGTGTACCTGACACAGTAACATGAACCATGATTAATAGCAGTTTAAAGTAAGCTGGTTTGTTGTTTTTTTCTGCCGTCAACAAAACTCAAGAAGCAGTACAGACGTGTGGCTTCAGCAACCAGCAGTGTGAGGTTGGCTGAGCTGTCTACAAAGGGTACTTGATTTTCGGCGGATGTCTCAGATGCCAAGCCATTAGATCCCACCACAAAAATAGTTGTGTAAAACGTTTGTGCATTGGCTCTGGCCTGAGAGCAATGGGACTACTCCACTGAGTAGGTTGAAAAATCCTACTTGGGCTGGGTCTTCTGTCCAGCAAGCCTTCTTCCTCCATGGGATGGCAAGGTTCCTCTGAGTGGAAATGAGAAAGGGATGAGATATGTTGGAGTTTTCCCTTCATTTTTGCAGTTGTGCTTTTAGAAACTGACATGCATTTTCCTAGCAGCCTGCTGGCACATAGGTTTGCCACCAGGAGGGATGGAAGAAGGAAAACAGCAAGGCCTAAGGCTTCTGACTGCTTTTAGGGGTGTTGTTTGGCTTCAGGAAAAGAGGGACCTACAGTCAAACCCACAGCTGATGCCAGCTGGCAGACATGAATGGTGGCAGCACTGGGAGGATGATTTACACTGTCTGGGCATCTGGCCCTGCAGAAGAGGAGTGTTTTGCACGGCAGAATATGAGATAATTTGGAGCCTGGACACTCAAGAGTATTTTTAGTGTCAAGATTGCTGTTGGTCATTCTTCTCTTTTCAGTGTCATGTGCTTCTGACCTGTGGCCTTTCCTAGCCTTGGCAGTGGCACAGCTGTGCTTTGCAGAATTTGAAGATGGTGACCACTACTGACAACCATATACACATATTTTTCAGCTAATCTCACGATAAAATCATGCCACAAACTCTCCAAATTTCATTCAAACCAGTGAAATCATGCAAAATTGAAACAAAAATGTTCTTATGCAGAAGAGGCTGCATGTTTTGTTCAGGGGATTTCAGACCTGGCTGAAATCTGGCTCTGGTGTTTTTATTTTCTTGGCTTTATGGCATGTGTATTGTCAAACTGAGATGTGAAAATGGGCCAAGCACCACACCCAGAGAAGCAATAACCTGGCACCTTCATCAGCAAAGTGATGGCGTCACAGCCCCCTTGCACCTCTGCGTGTGACAAAACCTGTGTTGCCTGATTTGCAGGCAGACTGACCTTCCCCTTGGGAAGTTCCAGTGTGTTGCAGCCACATGTGCACATGGCTTTTTACAACCTTCACAGCCTACAAGAGGCAGTATTTTATGGTGTGCGCGGAGTTTGTTTGCTTATTTCTTTCAGAAGAATCTTTAACCACAGCAGATTTTTTCCATTTTGCATGAGAACCGCTACAGGACAAGAGTGAGAGTATGAGCAATAGGAAAAAAAAGTAATAGTTTAATAGAGCAGTCGAATCATTTAGGTCAGAAAAGACCTTTAAGATTATTGAGTAAAACCATTAACCTAACATTGCCAACTCCACTACTAGACCATGTTCCTAAGCACTATTGTCTTCTAAATATCTCCAGGGAGGGTGACTCAACCACTTCCCTGGGCAGCCTGGGAAGCCTTTCCACTGCTTGACAACCTGTCTGCTGAAGACATTTTTTCTAATATCCAATCTAGATTTCCCCTGGTGGAAATAGGGGGCATTTGTTTTTGTCCTGTCTCATTACCTGGGAGAAGAGACTGACACCCACCTCACTACGTTCTCCTTTCAGGCTGTTGTAGAAAGCGACAAAGTCACCCCTTTTCCTCCTTCTCTCCAGGCTAAACANACGACACTAATGAGCATCCATCAGGTGGATGTAACTCCACTCACCAGTCTCTGGGTCTGGCCATCCAGACAGTTCACCCAAGGGAGCACCTGCCCAAGTCAGGGGAAGCCAGTTCCTCCAGGATAATATCTGGGAAATGGTATAAAATGCTTAGTTAGTATCCATGTGGACAACGCTCACAGCCTTTCCATCATCCATTAGACAGGTCATCCTGTCACAGAAGGAGATCATGTTGGTGAATGAGGATCTGTCTTTCCTAAGTCCATCCTGGCTAGGTCTCATCACCTGGTTGTCCTGTTCTTACTGCATGATGGCACTCAAAATTATCTGTTTCCTGACCTTCCCTGACACTGAGATCAGGCTGACAAGCCTATTGTTCCCTGGGTGCCCCTTCCCACGTTTCTTGTAGATAGGCACCACCTTTTCTGATCTCCAGCAACCTGAGACTTCCTTGGTAGACCAGGATTGATTGCCAGTAGCTCAGTGAAATCTTCACCAGCTCCCCCTCTATTCTTTGGTGGATTCCATCTGGTCCCACAGGCTTGTGTATGAAAGTCATCTAGGAGGTTGCTGAATATTGCGCTTTGTATTAAGGAGCTTCATTCTGCTCCCCATCCCTTTCTGCCAACTCAGAGTACTTGAAGCACAACTGGCCTTTCTATTAAAGACTGAGGCAAAGAAGGCATTAAGCATCTCAGTTTTTTCTACATCCTCAGTCTCTATGGTTGTGCCCTGCATCCATTACAGGATTGAGATTCTCCTTAGCCCTCCTTGTGTTGCTGATGTATTTATAGAAACCATTTTCATTCTCTTTTACATCTGCAGTCAGATAAAATTCTAGCCGGCCTTTGGCCCTTCTAATTTTCTTCCTGCAATATCTCACTAGGTCTGGAAAGGAGGAAAACTAAACTGACAGTACAGAACTCATCACATGAGATCAGAGGAAAAATTCATTTGCTCATATGTCCTGTCTCTGACATGTGCTTAGACCAGAAAAAACCACATGTTCCTAGAGCATTCTCCGGTATAAGACTTCCTAACTACCAGCCAGGCTCAGAGACTTACCATGCTGGAGGTTGTTACTCTCTCTCTTCAGTAGACCTTTTAAGGACCTTCCATCCCTGGCTTTCCCTAACGGCTTTCAGCAACTGTTTATAATTCTGTTATAGAAAGCCTCTTGTCATGGTGAGTTTCTCCATTTCACAGAAGTGAGGACAGGGTGAGGGCTGTCATTCCTTAGCCTGCTGCAAGGGCGTGGAAGCACAGGGAGCACAGGGAACCCCACTGGATGTCAGCACCAAGCACTGATGTGAAAATGAAAGATGCAAGGCAGAATGGGATTTGTCTTGTGCCATGGAGCAGTGACATCTGCTACTAAATAGATGTTCTTGCTAGCTTCCTTCCAGGTTAGAATGGTACAGAGGGCTGGCACCAGGTCCTGGTCCTAGGTAAGTTCCTGACTGCCAGGATCTCAGTAATATTGATCAGTTTTAGTCCAGCAGTACCTAAAGGCCTTGCATCTGATCTATATTGCTCAAATGCAGCAAAAAGGCAGCTCAACTCAGCAGAGCTGGCCATCGCAACACTTAGTGAAAAGGAGCAGGCAGATTTCAGTGGGTGCTGTAGATAGCCCCTACATTTCTTTAGCTGCTTCTGTATTTGCTGGATGCCTGATTTGGTGCTAGACTGTGCAAGTTTTACCAACACCTGTCAGACAATATCCAGAGAAATGAGGAGTACCAGTTGCTTTCTCAGCAACTTATGATTCACTTTGAAGCACCCTCTGCCCTGGGATGAAGTATGGGGCTTTGTCTGATGTATCTGCCAAAATCATGTCTGCTCCTGATATGCCTGGAAGCTGTTAGCTCAGTCAAAACTGAGACTTTTCTTGCCAGCCCTAGCCCCTCAGAAAGGCAACAGAAGTGTCTATCTGCATGCTAGCCAACACAGAGCTTCCCTGTGGAGGAGTATAAAGGGGAGGATGCCCAAATTATTTTGTTCTCTGCCTTCTCTGAGATGTTTCAAGTCTGAACCATTGCCTGACAGCAAAGAAAACACAGCTTCTTCCTCTGCTAGCTGCAGGGTGTTTTGAAGTAGGTTGCCAATTTCCCTAGTAGTGATAAAAACCTAACCTTTTTGTTTCCTTTTTTTTGTCAATAGACCAGAATATGTCTGAACAACCACACACAAATCACAGCTTACAGATACTTTTCTATAAGGATGGAAGTGATTTAGGAACTTAAGCTGCAATAGGTATCTAAACATGTTTTTCCCACAAGCACCTGAAGTGTCATTGATACCCTGCTTTTCATATGCAAGTGTATTAGTCCTAAAAAATGCTTTAAATTAATGCTTCTTGTAAGCCACCTGCAAAAGCTGTGACATGCTGTAGGAAAAAAAAAAGCAACGACTGTGTATAGTAGGTACACACAAAGGACTTGTACCTTTTCAGATTGAGATTTAGATCAGAGTTGAAGAACTGCCAAGAGAGTTCTGTAGGCAGAAAAATCTTGTGGGAACAGGGTGGAAATGGCTCAAGTTGTTGAAACAAGTCAAAACAAGATCATTTATTCCTAGATAATTACATCAAATCAAGTTTGACGTACATACAATTGTGCTTGTGGAGAGAGATAATATAATGTAGCTAATACAGAATAGGAACTTAAGATGTCATGAGCAAAATTAATTCCTGATATAGCTTCAGTTGAATTGATAGATATTACCCTGCAATGAATATGACTCAACTTATCATATGATATGGTATGATATATGACTGCAACCTTTTCAGTATATATGAAAAATATATTTTTCGTATGTTAGCAATTACTTTCAATAATGCCATTATTAAATGCCATATTTCTTAATGACTTAGCTAGTGTGTTGTAAAAGCATTTATCTAAGGATTTTTTAAAAAAATGCAGCAAAGTGCACACCTGCTTATTACTACAGCATTTTGAAGTAATACCACAGACTTTATAAGATCTGAATTAATTTGAGAGAGAAGTATTCTGCTAATATCCCCATAACAAAAAACAGCTTCAAAATAGAGCTGTAGTGTCCCTAAAATTAAGTCTTGTGCTCTGACCAGAATACATTGTCTAGGCTTAACAGTGATTCCTGAAATAAAGTGTGTAATAATGAAACAAATGTCTAAAACTAGTCAATCTAAACCAACAAACAGCTTCACAGAGGTAAAGATTATGAGGTGCATCTAAATCATCAGAAGATTTCACACTGGTGTTACTGTCAGAGAAAACAGAAGGAAGGAAACACGTTAAGATCAAAAATCAAGAGAGGAGGTTGTACCAGATCCCTCATATGGGAATGGTGCTTGGGGAGCAAATCTTCACTTGTCCAGCTAGGGTCTGCTTCAGTCAGCACATTGATCCAAAAAGGACATAAAAAGACAAAAGAGTGGTGGCCGAAACTTGCTAAGATAACTGGCTTATCCTCCTATTTATGTTCATGTTTATGTACCTTTTTAAGTCTACTTCCTCCTACAGACAGCTTGCGGAATGTATTGAAGTGAAACTAGGATCAAATTTGGATACTGTGAGGAACTGTTTTGAGCCCTGGAGGGTAGTGATGACCCAGGTCCCACTTTTCATTTGCCTGTACCAAGCACTGATCACGATCTTGCTTAGTGCTGCCATGAGCTGTCGGGCCAACAGCAGGACTACTAGGCAGACTAGTAGCAACATTGAGAAAATACGAAAAATTTTACTCAATTTCTGAGTAAGTACTCAGAATCTGAAGGCAGGATAGTGAAAATTGGTTATTCCACTTTTTTTCAGCCCCCTCTAAACACATATAGAGTGCATGTTTCTGTTAAGGAAATAATAATGAATGAGGAGTGCGAAAGAAATGCAGTTTAATACTGCTTTGGGCAGCATTACCTTTCCTCCATACTAGGCCTTCCTCCTTTTCAGCCTTGCTATGGCCAAAGTGGCTGCAGCAGTTGCAGAGTGTCATGTGTTGGACAGCCAAGGAAGGCAAAGAGGTCTTCCAGCAACCACAGGAGTAACTTGCCCTGACAGGCAGTTTTCCCACATGGTTCCTGGCACAGGTGCTGTGGGCTTTGGCGCCTGTCCTCTGCCATCCATCTTCTCACTGCTGGGGACACCTTGGCTCCTGCCCTCATCACCACAGAGCCTTGCTCAGCCAGGACTGGGTATTTCCCACTGCAATGACCAGAAAGTATCACCCAGCCTAGAAAAATTCCCAGGAGAACGACATTTTCATGTCTGCCCCCCACAGCACATATTTTCTGGACAGGTCAAAGAAATCATCTACACTCTTGGTTCTTGGCCTCTGAAAAGAGAGAGAGGTGATTTTTCACAGACAAAGAAGTAATCTGGTGTTTTTTGTAAATATTTATTTTTACTAGAGAGATAGTCTCAGTAAGTCTCACTGGTTCAGCACAGGGGTAAGAGTGGATAATTTCTCCATTTTTTCTGTGGGCTCACTGAGTAGTCTGTGGCTCACCAGAGACCCCAGGACAGTGTAGAAACATAGTTTTCCATATGTTTGTTTTGAAGTACAGGATAAGACCCTTGAGTTTGCTTGCGATGCACTGAGACATGAAGAATGTCACTTCAGTGCAGAGTTGGTAAATTTTTCTTAATTTATTCCTTTGAACTACAATTTGATCTATATGTCCATAAAAGTTTTCCTCATTTTTATGTGTGTGTGCATGCCTGGCATACATGAAAGATGCAGTAATGAGTTGAAGATATTGAAAAGAAATCCCATAAAACATTTTTACATGAAACAGCTGTTTGTCAGGTCTCTTTAGCTTCTTTATGCTAATTTCTGACAAGAAGCTTCAAATTTTTCAGCTCAATAATCTCGTTCTTTCAGCTATTATGTAAAACTTCTCTTTTAAGCCCAGGCATCAGTGTTGCTCTCTTTTCTCCTCTTTCCAACACATCTACATCAGACATTATACTTGTTCAGCAAGACAGACAGGGTCACTGCCTTTCAAACCTGTGCTATGTAACATATTCTCCTTGACTCTCATTTTGAATAAAACTTTGTTCTTCGTCTACCTGTAGACCAGGAAAAGGACAATTTGGCTGCAAAAATACATACTCTGGGATCAAACAGGGTAGGGGAGAGGGGCTTGTGGGATGGGTACAGCTCCACATCTTAGTTTCTGTTCACCTTCATCTTCCATCATTTGGGGTTTTCTGGGTTTAGCAGTAATCCACGCTGCTCATTTTGACAGATTGAGCATGTTTCATACGCTAATTGGAATCTCACTGCTTTAATGTCTTCATTCAAACAGTTTCTCTGATCATGGCACTGAAAGGGAAGTCTTATGCTATACAAAGCTTTATATGAAAAAAAGGAAGTTTATGTGATTATGGTAATAGTTCTTAAAAACCATCAGACAAAGAATAATTTAGAATTCATTTATTCCTAGCAGCAGAAGTTAATATTCTTGCCTACAAAAGATTTTCTGACATTAATATTTTCTTCTGCTATTTTTGCGGAGGTAGTTTGGATTGCTTCACCATTACTATAGCCCAAACTTCCTTATTTATTTTTATATATATTTTTTGGTCCTTTTAATATTTTCAAAATACTGTTTTTCCTTAAGTAAATAATACTGATTCCATTGAAATGGTATCAGAGCTGTCTTCCAGCTTTACTGTGGATTTATGTGACTATTTGAACAGAACATTCAATTCTGTTCTCTGTTTTGCAGCTAAACATTTTAATGATACAGAATAAATCACTTCCCTACAACCGAAGGTTTAAGAATTAAACAACTTTGCATATCCTTTCATAATTTGAGAATTTCTGTTAGTGGTGGACACTTACTTCAGGAATAGGGGAATAACATGCATGAATGTCTGTTTATATATGTAATTTCTATTATTTCAGTAGGACAGTCATTTTCCATTAGGTTTTTTTTGGGTTTTTTTCTGATGATGATCATCCTCTATTTATTCATCTAAGCATCTTTCTTATCTAAGATGCTTCAAACCTCCCTAAATGTCATTTTGATCTGAGCTCATAAAAGGCTGGCAACAGCTTCAAATACTTAACTAGTTACTTGGGACCAAACTGTGAACTCCCTTGGCCTGACTTTGTTGAAAGCCATGCAGTTAAAAGCAGAAAAAATTTGGCATGTAGCCCTGAGAGAATTGAAGAGTGACAACCATAGGAACAGTGATTCAGATTAGTCTTTGTATTAAATTCACTGAAGCAATACGTCTGGAATGTATTAAAACAATTTTGTTGTGTGATCTGTCAGTTCTGTGCTATTATTCTAGGGTCTTTAAAACCCTTTCCTCTAGGTTAAATGAGTTTTGTGACAGATGACAGGAGATACTTTTCCTTTCCATCTTTGTTGGGGGAATCTGACTCTTCATGTTAGGCCCAGTACCTTTTCATTATTTTATTGTGGAGTTGAAAATATAGGAAAAATTGCTGGTAATAAAATTTGCAGATGACAATAGAAACAGAGGTTTGCTAGAGAAGTACGAGTATAGAGAAGGCAGGAAATTTCAAAATCAGGTATTGCTATTTACCTTTTATTAATAAGGCATGTTGGCTGGTAAGTATCTGTGGAGGAATGGCTGCAGGAGAAAGGCCACAATATGAGCATATATTCTAAATTGTAAGGTTGTGAATGTCCACTGTAAGTAACTTAGAAGGACAGAATATCCTTGAGCACAGGTGTTATACAAAGGGAGGACGTGAAACAAGGGGCATAAGCAGAGATAAACGGGAACATTTGCCACAAGAATGTAGCAGGAAGAGACCACAAAAATGTGAAAAAGGGAGTAGTTAACATTGAGTAATTATCCAATAGTGAGCTTGCTTTTTGCACTATGTATGAGCTTAATTAACAATAGTATAAATTGTATCGCAATACTAAATAAAGCTGAGACTTGTGCATCAATCCTATCAATTGACACTTTTCTCCCGCTAGCTACAACAAGTATCCCTGACCTGGGATGCCTCTGTGTGTGTGTGTGTGTGTGTGCATGCACACAAAAATAGAAATAACACAGTTCTTTTTTTTGTTAAACTTTGGTGACCTCTGGTGAGCTTCTTGCACACTCACTTCACCGTAGAGTTCTTTGGCTGGAAGGGGCTTTTGTCCTTTGGGTGAGAGAAAGGTTGGATGAGACCACCTACTCAGACCATTCTGATCGACAGGTGTGTGCCCCGACTTCCCTGTCAATTTTGGCAGTTCTGGAACCCCGGCTGGTTTGAGCTGGTTTTCTTTGTGGCCTTGTTGAGTTTATGGCTGGGGAGCATTTCCTGGAGAGCTTTAAAGGAAGTGACCTTTTGGTTTATTCATTGTCACATGCAGACTGTAAGGAACAGAAACAAATAACCATCATAGAAACAATTTGAAATGGTTTTGAGTTACAGGTCAAATAACAATAAAAAAATATCTTGAAATTTATGGGCACCTGGCTGTTCAGTGTACAAGATTTCTTTCTGTGCCCTTCAGCTTCACTTGGTCACCTGAAGGCAGATGTATGTTTTTCAACCTAAACTAAAAGGAGGGGAAAACTCAGCTCAAAACCCACACTCTGCCACAGAGAAGAGACACTTTTTCAGAATACAAGAAAAGATCCCCACCAACATGAACACTTGCTCTGCACATCATCATTCCTGTGATGACATTGACAGCCTCATTTCTTCCCTTGCTTTCTTTACACAGACAGGTAGATTGACATTCCTGCTGGGAAAACCACAAAAGAGCCTGTCTGAAATATGGGAAGAGGAAACAATCCATTAGACTGATCAGCACTTGTCTAAAAGAGAGAAACAGCGGAAACTGCTACCAACCCTTCATATGAGGTTTGCATTGGCATCCTCAGGCTCTGCCCTTGGCTCACCAGCAACTAGTGGTACTGCAGAACAGCCGTGCTGCAGGGCCGTGCCAGGGCTCTTGCCACCTCAGTGGAACAGGATCCCAGATCCTGTTCCCCATCAGTGGCAGAAGATGGTGCCAGGTGTTCTTTGCCATTTCACCATTGTCTGCAGCATTTTCCCACAGAAATCTCTTATGGCTGGCAGCTGTCCAGTGCCCTTCACACAACTTTCCTAGGGTCAAAGGAGTTTCTCTAGGTGGCAGAGGAGCTGCTGACAAGTAATGATCAGCCCAATGGGAACAACAAATGGCCAAGCACAAGCAGGGGAGCAGTGAGCTTGCAGCAGGATCTGCAAGTTTTCTTCCTTGAAATGGTAGACCTGGACCAAGTTTGTCCTGCTGCTGTGGACTTCCAGCAACCAAGGGCAAGACTGGAAAGTACTTCCCTGTTAATTAGTGGTGAGAATAAAGTATTTCTGAAGTAAGGCATATTTATACATGTTGCTAAACACAGCTTAAGAAAAATAAATAACCAAAGAAGGCCCATGTATTTAATCTTACATGGACATTGTTTTAACAAGATGAAAGGCTTTTTTAAAAACTGTGCTCTCTCACATTGCCTCTACAAACATGGTACTGCTTGCTCGGCTGAAATTAAGCCTTATTGGTGACCTGAATGTTCAAGACCATTTCCAGCTACTTTAAAATTTCTAGCTTATGATTGAAAGTTTGTTTCATAGGTTTTTTTTCAAGTGATGAGTATAGTGTCTGTCCCCNTTTTGAAGTTACTGATTTCCAGGTGACCTCCAAAAGGTAGGCAATAACATCTAGCCAGGACACAAGCATGCTAGCAGTAGGTCAGCTCCTTGGGTAAGAAAGAGCAAAGACTGGCTTTGCTGGGATATATTTACTGGGATAAATATATTTAAAGGCATAAATGCTATTTCCCTTTCAAGTACATGTCCCAGTTTGTATGACATTTTCAGTGTATGATGTTTATGTTAGGTGAAGAGGCTGCAGTATTTGGGTGTTTCTTCCACAAATGGTTTTAAATGTGTAGTAATCATCAGGTTCTTGCTGAGGCTTGGGGACCAAGCAGTGGGACACGCTGGCTTTGTGGGTCTGGCAGCATACTACCACCAAATAAGGCAGTTTTCAAGCAAAATATATAGATACCACCAGTCTCACAGCTGTCGCAGAGTCCATCTGATGTGTGGCATCTGATGTCCTCATTCCTTCTAGCTGCATTTCAAATACACTGGGACCTTTTCATTTTGGGGGAAAGAAAGACAGAGACTGTTTTCAACCCAAGCAAACCTTGAGTGTATTTCTTTGTACAGGACTTGGATTCCTTGTAATTAAATGACTCATAAAATTGCTCACATACAGTTCTACAAACAAACACAGGAATGTGTCATATTATTAAATTTTGTTGGGTTTTAGTGTTTGGTTCAGTTTTTTGTTGTTGTTGTTATCTTTTATATAGCTGGCATGGAAAAAGCTGTGGGAGTTTCAGGAACAAACTGTGAGCTTTGTACTTGCGCTTGTATAGCAGGAGTTCTGGTTTGCATTAACTTGGGTACAATGTGACACTGGAGGGTGAATTTCTGAGACATGATTCAGTCTGTGCTTTTTCCTGTAATCTGACTTGTGTAGTACTCCAGCACCAAGAAGAACCACTACTTGTTCTGCTTATTCCTTATAAGTAGAAACCACAAAAAGATGAGGAATGCCATGCTTACTCCCTATGGCAGCTACAGAGTGAAAAGACAAAAAGTAAGTCATGGCTGACTGAGGAGTTTAAAAATAGTATCTCATTGCTGCACGCCCCTGGGGAAGCAGTAATACCAGTGAATATACAGTTTTAAAATAGCCAAAGATATGCGTGTATCTATGACAGAGTCGACAACACATTTACAGAAGAAAAAGAATAAAATGAAGATTTTGTGCTCTAGTGCATTAGCACTCTTCAAAAAATGAGGCGGCTCCTGAGTGCAAGGTGGGTGTAGAGGTCCTGTAACACCAATGTAGTCTGATAATAAATATCTGTTCCATTTTGTATTTGCTGTCTTAAAGAACCTGTATCATCTGAATAAAACAGACACGTTGGGAGAAGGAGGTTGGGAACCTTCCCCATGGTGGTGGCTGAACTTTATTGCGCACTGCTTCTCTGCATGGCCCTTTGACTGTCAGAGGCAGCATGAGGGCTTTGGGAGAGGCCCATCTGCTGGTGCCTCTGTTTAACTGAAGCATGTGTTTGCACAGTAGTCAGAAGAATGAGGCCCATGGAAACTGCTAGAACAGAAATGGAGCTGTATGCACAGGAACAGCCCAGTTTGGGGCATTTAGTGGCAACAGAGGCAATCTTGCTGAAACAAAATGACATTGATAATCTAGGTGTCTATAGCCAACTATGGGTATAAAGATGTGTCATTAGTGGGAAAAATTAAGGAAAGATTGACTCTAAATATGTATCTTTTTGGAAAAGAAATATCAAACCTAGCCAACCAGTCAATTTACATCTGCTCCAAAGTAGAGAGGGAAAAATGCCCCAAAGAGCCGCTCTTTGACAAGCTTAGTGAGCTTGTACCTCTCATGCATTTCTTGATGTATTCATGCTCCCCACGGCCACTTCCTTCCATGAAGTTTTGTTATCTTCTAGAACTATCACTGAAAACCAACTTTATTAATTCTTGCCAGCTGGTCTCAGATTACTGGAGGTGGAACCTGATACACCAGTCACAGAGAAATCGTTTGGTAACACTGGTGGAATCTACACAAAAATTAGAACAAGACATGAAGATACAGCTACAATTGTTGTGCAGTAACAAGTCATTATTGAACTCAGGTATGAAATAATGACAAGAAATACATGTGCACACGTGCGTAAGTGTGTAATATTTTTAAAGGAAAGTCTTCAAGCTGCTCAAGAGACAGCTATTAAAGTTCTCTGCTACCTGTTCTGCTGCTCAGTCATGCAATTATCATCTCAGCACTCTTATTGTGGCTGAAACTGGCACAATTTCTCTTTATTAAAGCAGGAAGTAGGAAGAACAGATGTTGATGTCAATGCAGCCACTGGCAGGTGGCAATGTAACAGGGCAGCGTCATTGAACTGTTCTTTGCAATTTTTTTTTCTATTTTTTTTTTGTCACTGCAGAAACGTGTTGCATTTCTAACATGGCAGAGGCACAGGGAGCCTGGCACTCAGCTGGCTGAACCACCGACATGAGGAGTACGCTAGGTGGGCAGTGCAGCTGCAGGTGCATGGCAGTCACAATTCTCTGACAAGCACTTTGACACAGGCAAGACCTAACACTTTTTTAACATGACATTTTAAGGCGTTTGCAAAGATGGATAGATGAGGAGAGTTAATGATCTCTGTATGTTTACAGTGGACTGGTCATCACTTCACATTTGAAGTAATGAATTTTAATAGATGGTAGTGTAATACTTTCCCCAGCTGTCTCTTGCTTCCTCTCTTCTCAGGTTATCAAAAAATGTGCACACCTCCACTGCCTCAGGGAAGCAGTCACTATACTCCATGCAGAATTAATTATATGGCAAGGAACTCAGTGGGTCCTTGTCTCAATTATCACAGATGTAATGGAAAAGAAAAAAATACCATTTGGAGATAGATGCACAGCCCTAGCTTGGCTTCAGGGAACTCTGAGTGATTGGAGGATTGTTCGCAGGATCTGCCTTACATCTCTCTGATTGTTTTTTTAACAGGAATCTATTTTTTTTCTTCTTCTTCTGCATGCCTTGCGGTCTTTCTGCCCTCAGTAAACTTAGGCCTGGTAATTACAACTGCTTGCTTAATGTTTCCTTATACTATTCAATCCATATGCTACCCTCACTCCCTTCTAGGCACGTGTGGGGCGCAGTCTGTATCTTTCTGCGTGCACTCTCTGCTGCGATCACTTAAAAGACAAGGGGACACCGAGTCTCAGAAGTCTTTGTTAATCATCCACAGCTGACTGTTCACCATATAAATAAATGATGATTCGTCCTCACATGCAGCATTGCTTCACAGCAAGGAGCAAAGAGAGCATGTCCTCTGTATCACGCAGGCACAACAACAGCCGGGGCAGAGTGGAGAGCGCCAGAAATGGCCGGACAATTGCTTCACTCCAACCGTGTTCAGGCATTGCCACCTCCTGGCAGGGCCGGGGTGAGGACACGCTGCTGCCTTGGAGCACAACCAAGCTGTTCAGGCCAGGCTGCTTGCAGACGGGTTCTCTGGGAAACTGGCAATGCTGACTGTGATGATGTCAGGGGTAAAAATCATGGGTATTTATCACTGTCTGATTAAAAGCCCCCTTTTTGCACAGTGTTAGAAGCAAGGACAGGTTGAATCAGGGCTTTTAAGATGTCTGGGTGTGTCTTTATGGAAAACGGCATGTGCTTCCCATACATAAAAAAACTCAATGATTTTGTAAATTTGAGCCCTAACAAAAGGTGTCAATACACAGTTTTCCTCCTGTGAAATGCCCTCCTAGCATGCTATCACCTGGTTCTTCTTCTCCACCAGCCTCCCTAACTACATGCTGCAGTTTTCAACCCCTTAACTCTGGCATCACAATCACTTGTGGGCCTATACCACCAAATGGCATTTCTGAGACAAGTCAATCTAAAAATAGCAAACCAGATTCAGACAGCCAAAAGACAAAAATTTCCTTCCTATCAGTTGATGGTGCAGCCCCACAAGTGGGAAGGTGCTGCAATTAGGCCAGATCTGCTATGCAGGAAAACAATCAGAGCAGAACAGAGTCAGTCAGTCACTGACTGATCCCCCCAAAGGTTAAGTACCTGCTTGAACAGTTGTCCACCTTTCTGCCTTTCTTGTTTGCTATTCACATTCACACCCATCTAGCCTTAGCTTTCCTGACAACCCAAGCATGCAAGAAAAGCTAAATGAAAGACCAAGATGTTGCTGGTTTTATTTCAGAATACCTAGAACAGCTGTCTGCATCTGAGGGAGGCTCCATGTCATATAATGTGACTTAAATCCTGCATAGCTGGCATCTGTAAGGCAGAAATTCTTGTCTAGCACATATACTGCCCTGACTCCTGGCATCTCTAGCCTTCCAGATCCTGCACAGTATTGTTGTGAATCACTCTGAAAAGATTTAGGTGCAATAACAATGTGCATATTTGGGGAATTTCCTGCTATTCCTGAATTGTTCCAAAAGCAGCCCAGGCTTCAGTAGGCTTATCTGTCCCTTTGGGTAACTTTCACTGTCAATAGGAAAATCTCAGTCTTCCACAACAACCACAATAACTCAGTATGCATACAGACTGCACAGCATCAGAATTTTTTACAAAGCATGTAATTATGAGAGGATTCTTGTTAAGACGGCGTATTTTATAAAAGTATCTTTAATTAAAATGTTAAAACCAAATCCATTTATTTCACAATACTTTATATTCTCATTGTAAACTTTTATTATGTAATAGTGAAGTTAAAAATAATCAAGTAACTCCAGCAAATGATGTTGACATTCACTAAGAAGAGAGGAAAAGAAATAATCCTCCAGGTTTGTTGTATCAGACATCACTTTTAAAGAGAGTGAGAGATATAGAGGAATCTATCTCTCATTCTGGGAAATTCAGTACTGTCACTTGCTGGTTCATAGAGGTACAATTTCTTCATAACTAATATCCCCGTAAGTGTACTAATTGCACATGTAGAGGTAACAAATTCTCTGCAACATGACTAAAGTGACAAAACACCTATGTATAACTATGGCTGACTTCTACAGAAGCTGGTCTTGTAGAAAAATGTTTCTTAAAACAAAAATTAAATAATTTTCAAGGTAAGTCACGTTTGGTCACATACGAAACATGATCTGTTGCACTCAGTATTTTCCAGTAGCCTGTGGTGCCTTGCACTGGACAGCCAAGAATAAACTACCAGAAGGCACCAGATATTATTTAACAAATAGACCATAAACTCAGTAAAAAGGAAAAAAAAAACAAACAACCAAACCCGGTAGCTTCTACATTTGTTTACAGTCCTGTCCTTTATGAAAATTATTTCACCCTTTCTCAGTTTAATTGCTTCACACAATTTCATTACTAGAGAAAAAATACCACTGCATCTCTAAGAATACTCTGTTCACACAAAAATTAAACACGTATAGTCTAACCAGCCATATGCAATAAATATATCTAACCCTAAATCTTACTCTTTATATTCTTCTAAAATCTCTATATCTAGGAGACGAAAATCTATGTAGATTCCTGAGATATATGCAAACGACAATAAAGTAGCTGCTTGTAAGTAATAAGTGACAGAAATGTTGCTATTGATAATATTTAAAATGAGATTGAATAAGCAAAGCGTAAGGGTAAAAACAGAATCAGAAGTTGATTACATTATTTGTTATTATTATACTATATTTCCAATTTAATGGAGACCCATGCT
Source organism: Donacobius atricapilla (assembly GCA_013397315.1). Classification (NCBI taxonomy): domain Eukaryota; kingdom Metazoa; phylum Chordata; class Aves; order Passeriformes; family Mimidae; genus Donacobius; species Donacobius atricapilla. The sequence continues at coordinate 126,663 of WBMY01001925.1, forward strand.
GCATTACAGAAGAATAGTGAGACAAATGTCTTGTCCTGAGATGCCCACAGGGATTTGTCCCATAGGACAAACACTAAGATTTTGGAGCTGACAAAAGTAATTTTGTTGCCGATATGCCCATTATAAAACATTTGAACTAGAGCTGAAATTTAAATTTAGAGGTCATAAGGTGTGGTGAAATTCTCACAGATGCTTTTTTAAGAAAGGTTTGAAGAAAAGATAGAAATGATTGCTGCTCAAAATACAACACAAGGGGCTATGGTATACCCAAATAGATACATACAAAAGATATGTCTGGAGAAGGATGGAAGAGCACAGAGAAAGGTAAGTGCTGCTCCATCACAGGTGTGTTTTCAGGAATGCAGTGTTGGAGTTTATGTTAAAATGTAGAATCATCTTAGGTGCTGGTATGTTTTCTTCTAAGATCAGATCAAGCCTCTGCGTTCTGAGTTTTCACTGGGAAAAAATAACTCCCTGAGGAACAGCTGGGCTCCACACATGAGATGAGGAACAAAAGAAGACAGTCACATTTAAAGGATGTGATGATGTTAGAAAGTCAGAACTCCCAATTCCCCTCTGCTTATTTTGCTACTAAGAAGAATGTGACTTGGTTTAAAGGGGCTTGGTGATAAAATCAAACATACCATCACAGTGTCTGACACACTTGCGCAGTGAATTAGCTTCATAGTGAGAAATGTTTATGCTATTCTTCCTTGAGGAAAGGGAAGGCTGGAACAACTCAGTACATTTCAAGGCTAAGAATATTGATGAGAAGAATCTAGATTCCAATTTGCATTCTGATATAGGAGAGGAAGAGGGCTCAAAATCATTAAATAGGTTTTACAGGACTGCAAAATATAATGCAAATAAAGCTGTAAATAAAAGGAAATGGAATCCAGAAAAAGTGCAAGCACCTTATCTAATATCCTTGCTGCACACTTTGAGACTGTTACACATCCAATACTCTTTTGGGGCTGGATTTTGTGCAGTCGGTAAGAAAAGGCAACTTCAGAGACACAAGGCTCAGCTCTGAGCTTTGCAGGTTGAAAATGGAAGTACAAGAATCGCTTGGTTTTGGAAAATGAGCTGCTTCTCAGAAGTTGCTGGCTGGAGACAAGGAAGCTGCTGCTCTCCACGCTGTTAGTGGGAAATGTCATAGTAGTAGTTACGTAATCTCATCTCGACTGCAACAAATCCTGGTCGGTCGTCAACGCTGTGGGAAGATGACAAGTGTCACTGCTCAGGAAGGACAGAGCCATCAAGCTTCACGGGCCTCACAGCACTCGAGACTCTACCTCAGTGACAGGTCATTTAAAGACGCTTGAAATATTTTAAGGCTACAAAAATGATGCTGCAAAATTAATACCAAGTGCCAAATACTACTACAGAGCAGCTAGTAAGTCAATGGACTTACTATCATGCCTGTTACTTTGTGGTTGGTGAAGGTACTAGAGGAAAGAAATTGTAAATCAGCCCCATTTAATTTTCTACTTAATTTACTTCAGTAATAATCTGGAGAAAAGAATATTTGCCACGCAATATCTGCTTTATAATGAGTACTACCATCACACAGAGTGGACAGAAGCACTGAGATGAGCCTACCCACACACTATATGACTGTACAGTCTTTCTTTCATATCTACAACTGTTTCTTTGTTTGGAGAACACAATTAAACTGACAACAAGCCCTTACAAATTTACCTTACATATTGAGATAGTTACTCTGCCCGACCTGAACCTGCTTTTTAAAATTTATTTTCTTTCCAATAATAAAGATATTTTAGTAAAAAAAAAATACCAATCAGCATGCTTTATGATATGTTTGTTAATAATAACAAAACCTGATCCTGTAACTACAGAACTGCTACAGCATTCCTTGAGTCAAACTTTGGTTACTTTTTTGGTTGCATGTTCTTTCTTGTGTACTAGGTTTAGTAAAGCTAACAAAGAAGCAAGGTACCTAAAAATGAAGTACCAGAGCTCCTTAATGTAGACCTTCTGGGCAAACCTATTCTCCAGATGGTGAACTGGAAGACTAAGTGATATTACAGTCATTTTGGGTGCTTTCTGGAGACTTCTTACAGTTAAAAGTAACTTCAACAGAATAGTTTAAAACAATAAATCATAAAACAGTTTTATTACGTTTTTGCAATACACTAATTAAAAAAATCAGGTTGGCTTTATTTTTTTCTATATTCCATAATACTAATTTTGAAATGGTTATGAAACAGAAAAAATGTTTCTGATGTATCAGGTATGACCTGAAAAGATGGTTTGCCTCTCACTGATAAGAAGTCAGTGTGGAATCCAATTTGAATATATTCAGTTTTGAGAGAAGAGGTAAACAATGCAAAAAAATTAAATATTGAGGAATAGAACAAACATTTTGGTAATATGCCTTTGAAAGTTCAGTAAACTTAAAGCCTTGGAAATGAAAACTGAACAAATCACAATTCAAAATGAAACAAAAATTTTTGCTTAATTTCAAACATTCTTTTCAAAATGCACAGACTGACCTTTTTGTGGACTTACTTTTTTTAGGACACCCTGTAATTTGTATATAACTGTTTCAGCAAACTCTGTTGTACCAAATTGGGTTTTTTTAGTTACACTCTGTAACTCAGATAAATTTCAGCTGAAAGTGCAATTGACTCCTTAGCTTGGAGAACAGTTGTAAGCTAAACTCCAGCTGAAAAAGATGTATTTTGAAGTAACTCCTACTCACCCCCTTTCTGGCTATTAACCATGTAGATTAAAATGTACCATCAAAAGAGCATCCCATCACACTCACTTGTATGTCCAACACAATTTCATTAGACTGTAGACTTCTGTTGGGCAGACTTCAGGACGTTCCATTCGTTCTCCTCTTTCAATCATCTGTGCAACTTCACCACCTTTCATTCCCTGGAACAGGGTGACCAGAAGAGTCATCCAAGTTGCAAATGATTACAGCACATATAATAGCACAAATCAGATAGAGACCTGCAACTAGTTTTTGGGCTATCCTTTGATTCATTTGTTGCAGCAACTCCTTTTAGAGAGGAAAAGATACTGGTTCAAATTTGCTCTGAATTTTAAAAGAAAAAACATGGCCAAATATAAGCACTTACCTTATAAGGTTTTTGTCCATAAGAGAAAGCTTCCCACATTAAAACTCCAAAGCTCCAGACATCACTTTTGCTGGAAAATTTGTAGAAATTCATGCATTCTGGAGCATACCATTTGACTGGCCATTTTCCATGACTTTGTGCCTGAAATATGTCATAACAGAAAGGAAAACAGCAGACAAGATACAATGATAAGTAGTAAACAACACCTGAATGAACATACTTCATGTTAACTTAGATCTGCACACATTTGTACTAGGTACTGTAATATTTCTGATGCACTTAGCATTAGAGAGAATGGGTAACAGCTTCTTCAGAAGTGTTACAAAATTGTTCTAATTTTGCACTTTCAAAACAATGCATTGAAATGAAACCTATGGTAAAAAAAGAGTAGCTAAATGACTTTAACTCAAGCTTTTAGTGGCATTCAATTTCAAGTTGCTCTTTAGAATCAATTTTTTCCATTGGCTTTCACAAAGGGTAAGAGACATGTCCAGAACTGGATGCTCTATTTCAAAGCACAGTGACTGCCTGGTGGCAAACCTCAGTTTACCTAAATTGTGCCATAATACTGCACTATGACCATTCAAGTGTCAAGCTCTACCAGCACGGTGCTAGATCTAGTGACAGGACCCTACTGGATCCGGTGGAGTTGTAAAGGAAATGGACTTTGATACTAATTCTTGAGGCCCTGAGACTGGGATCGACAAGCATCTCTGGCCAGGCTAGTGGCAGTGATTTAAGATGCCTTTTCTGGCAGTGGTGATGACTGTTCCTACACAGGAGAGTCATCAAAAAGGAGTGTGCTTGCTTCTCCTCCGCAGTGTTTCAAGGGTTGGGTTGTTAGTTTCAAAGAGCTGATAAAAGGGAATAAGCAGAAGGAAGAAGTATTTTGAATCCCAAGAGTGATATATCAGGAAAGCAAATACAGACATGATAACAGCCTTTGTCTCCCACCTTTTACCTTATTAAATGTTGCATTAAATTAAATTATTTTAATCACTTGAGGTGTACAGAGGTCTAAGGATTTTAGAACCAAGATAAACAAATTTTGCTTAGGTTAGTTTATTATTTAACAATTGTATTCTTTCAAAAACCTCCCCCAATTCTTTTCTGTAAGACAGTGTGTATTAGTGGTTGCCTACACTTTTCTTCGACATGATGAGAACTGTTTTGCAACTAACACATTCCTCCCCTTTAATATAAGGTAGTATCTCATTTCCACAATAACTTTCAATCTTCTAATGACAAGTTTTTCAAAAGTAAATGAAAGTAGACAAGTAAAAGGAGGGACAAGCTTTGTCTTCCCTATATGTCCCTTAATGTTGATCACATATTTTGAATTTGGTAATCCAATATCAGGTTATAAAGTAACAAATGATATATCGTATTTCCAATGTTCAACAGAATTTCAACTGACAATATCCTGATTAAGCTATGCTGCTACACAGTTTTCATGTTGTGTTCAGACCTTACCTTGTAATAACTTTCGTCAGCACTAAGAGCTTTAGAAAGTCCAAAGTCGCTAATTTTGGCATAATGTTGGGTGACTAACAGCACATTTCTTGCAGCCAGATCCCTATGAACAAAATTATTCTCCTCCAGGTATTTCATCCCCATGGAAACCTGATGCACCAGCTCTGTTATATTCTTCTCTGTGACATGTCTGAAAACCACAATTGAATTTTAAAGAGGGCAGTAGTTCATTTTCATGACTTTTCATAGAGTTCAAATACAAATCTTTCCTCTGAACATGTCCACATTACACTGGGAACCTGATCCACCGACATTTAGCTAAGTTGCAAGTAGAAAAGGCAGTCTAGGCTCCTGTCCAGGACAAGATGATGTGTGATCACATCAGTTAAAGGAGAGGTTGAAGGATATGTGAAAAGTCTTTCATTTATTCAAAAAACTCTATTTTGGCAGAAATATTTGACAGTCTGGAGACATGTTCCAGTGAAAAATAATTACAATCATTAATGATTACATTAACAACATATCAATTTTAACTGCCCTTAAAAACACCCCCCAAAAATAAAAGAAAGGAACTGTATCCTATGGAATGGAATCAAAGTTTACATACCTGTTTTTTTGCAAAAATTTGTTCAGCGGTCCAAGTTCAGCCATTTCCATTACTAACATCCAAGCCTCAGCTTCACATATACCTATCATTCGGACAATGTATGGGTTATCCAGTTGCTGCATTACATTTGCTTCTCTCAGTAATTCATCCTTTATGGCTGGATCATTACTTTCATTCTTCAGAATTTTTACAGCTACAGGCTTGGCACCCCTGCAAAAGAGAATCCAGTTCTAGGACTAGTTGCTGAAAAATCTGTGCACTGATGCACACAATCTTCATCACATATTCCCATTCACATAATACAAATTGTGACAAAAGACAGAATTGACACTCAGAGGAGGAAAAAAACCAATCATAACAGGAACATCCCTCTATCAAATGCTCAGAAGACAGCTAAGCAAAAAAATGAGAATGAAAAGAACCTGAGAAATTTACGGATTGTCATAAAAATGCCTAAAGAAGCCTGTAAAAAACATACTGGACAAAATTTTCTTGTCCACTCTGGCAAAGATGGCATAAAGCTCCTCTGGCAAGAAAAGCTATAAAGAGCTTTGTAAGCACTGGAGTGTTTTGGGGGTGAGACTGGAACATGCAGCATTGCCAGGGGCCAAGGCCGTGCTCTGAAATCCTGAAAATCTAAGCCTACTTCTGCAACCTTCCATTCATACAGCAAACTGAAAGAGTGCCTGATGAGATCAACATAGCTCAAGTGTAAAACAAGATTAAAATATAAACAAGCTGAGATCAGAGCCCTTCAAATCCCTACAGCCTATATGGAAAAATAGAAATCCTTTCTGCCTCTGAAAACCCTGTTAAAGAAATGTCTCCAACTTCAAGAGATGAGAGTGCGTACATAATCAGGCCATGCACATAAACAGCATACTGATAACATTTTACTATGAAAATGCATGAAGATTCAAGTATAAACAGGATCTGTTTCTACTGACATGACATGATAGAAAATGTTGCAACATGTTCTTCTTGAAAATCAACATTCCAACTTCAGGAAGCTGGTATTTATCACACTTCAGGTAAAACTCTCTTTGCTATAGGTAAACTGTCCATGGCACTCTCCACATTCTCTGACAGAGATGCTGCGCAGATGGGGAATACTGTGTAACATTAGTACTTTTGCAAACTATGGAGAAAGGCGGTGGAATTTGCACTGTAGTATCCCCATCAGGAGAGAAAATAGCATAAACAGTGCTTTCCCATTTTACAGACAAAAATGAGGGCATAAGCGTACACAAAAAGAGAGAAATTGGTGAATATTAGCTCAAATTGGTTACAATATGTCACCCTAAATGATATACAAAGTTCACTGCTGCTCCAAAAAGTAAAGACTAAAGCTTTTACATATTAGATTCCATTAAAACAGAAGGCAACACTCACTTTTTCATCTTATAGAACCCTTTCTTTACAGTACCAAAATTGCCAGAGCCAAGTTCACCTTCCTCCAAAGTCAACAATTTCCTCTCAAGAGTGACATTTTTTGGTTTAATTTCATCTGGATCGGCATATGGACTTTCATAGACTTCAGTATCCATGGGTAAGGCCTCTCTCTGATCACCTGCAGTTCAAACAATAAAAAAATTAGACATGATTTCAGACATTTTTGCTGCCCCAGCTAATATATTCATCTTTTCTATGTTCAAGATCATCAGTGTGCTTGATTTGTTAAGGGCATTATAAATAAACCACATGCAGTCCATCTATATGTGTTTCAGAGCACACCAAAAGACAGTGGCCTCCCCCTGGTGATATGCTGTAACTACTGAATGTAGTTGTGCAGGGTGAAACCAGGAGGTTCCTTGATAAAAGGAGGGTTTAAAGTTGGTCTTTCTCTTTAGTACTTCTCATTATTTACCTCACACACTTCTTCGCTCAGAACGCTGCCTTATATATACTTCATTCTTAGGCACCCAACTTTAACTGCATTATGTTTGGCACTGTGGATGTAGCAGGGCACAATTCTTTTTGTGACATGCAAGGATATATAGTTTTTAGAGGTCGGGAAATAATACTCCATTTTAAAATGGAAAAAGGGGTTTCTGCTAAATGTTTTTTGTTATAGATGGTGACCTCTGGCATCTTCAACTACTAGGCTTGAGTTATGGTAGTGGCTATACCAGTATATAACAGAATCTGAAATATATGCAAGAAAAAAGAAATAAGGATTGAGAGAGAGCTCTGCCGAAAGGAAGAAAATTGTATTAATGATATATGTTACTCTGCCTACCTCTTTCTGCTCCTGTAAGACCTCTGTTCCTTTGCAGCACATAGGGATTAAAAGGTGCTTCTTCTGGTGGGTGGCCGATAGTTGACTGAAGCTGTAGCACACAAATAAAGATTTTCTGTTTAACAATGAATAGGTAAGTTAAAAGCACTTTTCCCCCAAGAATTTTGCCATAATCTTTGCAAGAGACCCATAGGTGAGAATCAGAAAGAAAGGGATCCAAAAGAGGTTATTTCATTCGGAAAGTTATTGTTAGAGCAGGCCAAAAGCACAGAAAGATATTACAAATATTTCAGAGCATTAGATAAGAGAGAATTAACTGCAGTGGGTCACGCACAAATCTTATTCTGCAGATTTACATGCTCTTTTCAAAATTGCCATCTAACACAAGTAGTCAGAAGCATTTCTCTTTAATCTGTCCTTCCTCCTTCTTCAAGTAATCTCTCCCGCCAACTAGGCCATAGAGAAATTATTAACACAAATGAAAACAAAAACCAGTTTCCTAATTCTCTTGTGGATATTACAGAGGAACTCTATTTTAAAGAAGTGGAAGCAACTGTAGCAAAAATTTGCTGCTTTAATAGACTTGCATAATAGCAGGGACAAACATCATGGACAAGATATTAGGCCTGTCTGTCTGCTCTGAGGAGAGACAACATTACTTAATGAAGCATCTGGTCCAAATACAATTCCTCTGCGTTTACTCTTGTCACAGAAATAATATGGACTACACAAACCATCTCACCTATTGTGTGTTCTGGAGCTCCTTGCCTGGGTATGGCACAATAAGGTATAGATGAGAGAATCTACTGATCTGGTCACTTCTGTTTGTGAGCTGTTGGGAACATGGAATTACAGAACCTATTTCTGCAGGTTAGTTCCTTTTCAAGCAAAGAGAAACAAAGCTCTAGTGGAAGCTGTCCCTGCCCATGGCAAAGGGATTGTAATGAAATAATCTTTAAGGTCCTTTCCAACACAAGCACAAACTGTGAAGCTTCCTATAGTGAATTATTGGATGCAATAGAAGTTTTATCATTTAGAAACTGCATTTAGTAGGGGAAACACCTGACCTGGGAAGTGCAGACTTTGAAATCATAATGAAGTCATCTGCCCAGCTGGATGAAATAGAAAAGGTTTCACTACACAGGTTTTACTGCAAACCATGTGTAGGAAGCCAGTTTTCAGCAATATTCTGGCCTAGTAGGATGAGTACATTGACACCAGGCACAGTAAGGGCAATATTTCTGACTTGGAACAGTATTAAAAGGCCATTTGCTGTCAAGGCAAGTCACAAATCCCCCAGTATAGTTCTGGGATACGTCAAGGGACAAACTGACTGATTTACTGTTCTCAAGGCAAATGAAGGTGTAAACCAAGATCCTCAGCTTTAGTTTTGTTTTTCCAGACTGATTCACTCTGACAGCTTTCCAAGACCTGTGTCACTCTATTTCACACAGGCAATTCTCTAACCCCACCCCCCATTAAGACTGGAAGTCAATTGGCATAGTTTGAAATGGCCAAATGTAATTAATATACACCAAATGTTGTACACCTCAAGAATCCATTCACCAGTGAAGAACAGCTGGTAAAAACATGGCCAAACATAGCTGAGTCCTCAACTGAGACATGTGAGACATTCCTGCTTTTTGCAGTTCAAGAACAACAACAACAACAAAAAATCAGAAAGGATTGTATGCTCTAGCTCAGAAACTGCATTAAAAAAAAAGGATTATCACTTCCATCTTGTAAATAAAGCTCTGCAGCTGTGAACTGGAAATCACACAGAGACACCAGATATAATGAAGTGGGTTCTCTCCCTCAGAGAGCTGCTTATGTTTAAGAAGAATCATAATGTCTTATTTATCATTACTTAGCTTGGTTAATATGTTTAGAATGTTATTTCTAATTGCTGCAGATTGATTAAATAACTTAGTAATGTCTTTTTCGTTAATATTCCTTCCTCTCTGGAAGGAAATCGGAGATCTGACTACACTAGACAAAAGAGAAGCCTGAGGTTCTCAATGACTTCCAGGTTCTAGAGGAGCCTTTTAAAAATGCAACATACGAATGAAATGGCTCCAACTACTCTAAATCTGACTTTTACTGTGACAATCAAAATTTTGTGTAAATAGTGCAGTAATATTCTCATGAAGGCAATCTGTACAGAAAATGCAATATTCTTTCAGGTTAATAACTCTGGTTTGAAAAACTGCAGACCATAAAATCATAATAAAGTTATTTTATTAAAAATTAATAGCTAAATACTGCATGAAAACATTTAATTAGCCAAGAGAGTAACTCCAGCTAAGGTATCTCAGTTGCCACTAGATGGCAGGATTTCACTTAAATCGTCTAAATTGACAATTTTACACTAGTAAAACGGAAAAATTTTGATCTGGATCCTGAAATTTAATACAAATAGTGCATCCGTGAAATTAAAAACAAATTCCCAAGAATGAGTAAATATAACAAATAAAATAAATATATTTTTTCTGCTTTACTGTCTGAAAACTTTTGACATAGCAGAAGTAATTGTCTAAGTAACCAGGTCTAAAGTAAACTCCGCTGGTTGGAGTTAATGAATGGTAAATCTTTGAATTGTTCAGAGCACAACTTTTGCCTAGAGTCTAAAATCTGGCAGTATGATGTGGGTCTGAGTATTCAGGGTAAAGTACATGTAAATGGTGATCAAATAGGGTTTCTGAAAATATTTTCTTAAATTATTGGTTTTATTCTGCTAATATGCCTCAGTCTCTACTCTGTGTATGTTGCCCAGAAGGCAGGAAATAGGTTTTTGACTGCAGAAAGTGACCAGAACAAGACACAGGTTTTACCAGGTTAGCAGACAGCGATGTGATCAAAAACATCTACAGAGTTCAGACCCCACACTCAATTTTCTGAATTAATCCAAAATATGTGACAGTTTGGCATTGTATTTCAGAAGGTTGACAGCAGATTGTGAGACTGTGTCTATAGTTGTATATGATAAAGACACATTGGAAAAGAGATGTGGGTCCTGTAGGGATACACAGCTGACAACAGCTGTTGGTACTTCAGCATAAAAGTGAACTGAAGCTGTAGGAAAAAAGTATTTGTTACTTTGAAGGATTATCAAATACAGTACATATAAACCACAGCTTTTCACTCTGAACAGTAGCATATCTCTAGGGCATTTTGTGCCTGCTTGTTTTTGTTGAAACTGGAAATAAATCAATAAACATAAAGAGAGACTCATGGATCGAACAGGGGCATACATATTATTCTCAGCATGCAAACAAACTCATAGTGACATGCTTCAGAACTACATCAATTACTGGACAGCACCATTTTCTGGCCATGCAGAAACATTTTCACTAGGACAGGGCTGGGCTCCCCTTGGCTCCCTGGCATCTTGCCAATTTTCCTATTCTGCTTGGTCTTGTGATATTTTACATTTGTCTAAATGTAAGTGAACACATAGCAAGATTTGTGCACGTAGGTTAAGTATGTATTTTGCTGGTTTTATTGTTCCCTAAATGTGCTCAGTAATAACATAATTGTGTAAGCAAGACAATTTTCTGATTAGGAAGGAGAGTAGAAATACAGTTTTGTTCTGCTATAACTGAGCGGCTTTGAAAATAGTATTTTATCACTTACATTTCATTTGCAGAAATATTGAGATATGTGTTATTTTGGTATGCCAGAAATTAAATAAAAATAATTCCTCTATCTTTAAAACTCCTTCAAACCCATTGCTTCAGTTTTAAAAATCAGGCCCATAATTATGTAGATGATTAGGACAGATGCAGAAACCTCACAAAATCTTCACAATCTAATTGTTAGTAGTCAAGACAGCAAGCGAAAAGAGGGGGAGAAGAAAGTGAAATGAGTTATTTAAGTATTTTTAGCTCAGTTAAAAACCTAAAAAAAGTATATGAGGCACCTTTTTGCTGCCAGCCTTTGGAAAGGTGTACGATTTGAGTCTTGAGATAATTCCACCTCCTGCCCAACTCTAGAAACCACAATGTCAAAGAGGAACAGTAAATGTGTCATGAAAATCGCCAAAGGTATTTCATAGAACAAAAACACTCTAAAAGAACAAAACACTCCCAAACTTTCTGTTGCATATGCCTGCAAGTACATGTATGATCCATCAAACAAGTGTAGTACAGGAAACCTTAGTACTATATTTTCTTTCTTCTATATTACTGTCAAACCATCATGAATTTGTAGACATACCTTAAGACAGTTTTTAAATTCAAATGCACTGCCCTTCGTACAGATCTTTATTTACAGAGTATGTTGTATGTTTCTCCTGCCTCTGCCACTGAACTACATTCCCCCTCCCCTCACCCCCAAACATATGTAGAAATGAGTGGGTAACTTTCATATCTGGAACTATGACTAATGTGTCAAGCAAAATTTGAAGCACACCTTGGTCCTACAACAAACAATGTGCTTATTGAAGCTGAAAGCACACAAGGTAATATTCATTCCAAACAAAAAGGAACAGGCTTTACATTTTACACATGCGCTTATGTTCCGTGTAAAGATAACTTTAAAAGATATGCAAATATATTTTACAATAACACATTAACTTAATTAAAAGGGACAAATTAGCATTTCTAGAGGTCACCGAGAGATCATATCTGACATAATAAAAATTGAGATGCAGCACTTAGTGTTCAAACATTTAGACTGATGCTGAGCCTAAAACAATAATCTGAGCCACATTCTCAGTCTCTTTAAACATCCTTTGAATTGAGATGCTCTCAAATTTTTAATAGCCCATTTGGACTTCTTATTTTCTGAAAAGAGATAATTTAAAATTTATAGGATTGGTTTATTTCCTAGTTTGCTTTTAAAAGAAAATGTCTAATTTCACATTAAAAAGGTGTCTTTTGTTTCAAGACACTGAGGATAGCCATGTAGTCCCTGTTGCTGGTGGAAGAACAGAAGCCTTTTTGATGCTTAATATTCTTCATAGCTGTGATACATAAAAATTCAGTATACTGCATACTGAAAAAGGTTACTAAGTCAGCTGTTTTCTTTTACTTCATGAAATTTTATTTTCATATTGGGAATAAATGAAACCTGAAGCACTACTTAGTTACAGTTTTGTAATAGATAAAATCTCCAAGAAGTCAAGCACTCTTTTGCACAAGCTGAGCATGGTTCTCATCACACTTTTTCAACAAGACTATTTCCCAGCACTTGAGTAAGCAACCACCTGTAGTAATGGTAACACTGCTTAACTCTCATGTTTGTAGTAGACATACAAATGCATGTTGAGATGAATACTTCATCAGGTACAGCAACTCGTCACAGTTAGGCTGTACTCATGAAGTTTGGGTCTATTATTGCCCCCTGAAAGACTGTGGCTAAACAAAATACTGAGAAAGGTTAAGAGGAGAACTTGGGAAACGGCCAGAATTTGGCAGTTTCACTATAACGTCATCAGCTGGAAAACAGCTGAAGACTCATTTCAAAAGCTCCTTTGCCAGTTTAAATATATACTGGGATGAAATTGATTGCAGGGAGAAAAAAGTAATTTACAAAATGGAAGGGGTCAAAATCACCTTAAACCCAGCCATGAAGTCTCTGGTGAAAGGCAAGAAATATCCCAATTCCTACATGTTCTGGGAGGAGCAAGGACAAGCAACTCTCCATATTCTGCATGGAAAATTAGCTTCATCACAGACATTTAGCAGAAAATCCTTTCTTTTGCGGAGGAAGTATATTAAAAACACTAAAAAGGAGATGTCCATATTACAATAAAATTAAGCACTTTGTTACTCCAGATTTGTCCATGAAACAATAGCAAATACTAGTCAAATCTGATGTAGACTTACATCCCCGATGTGGATTTTACTCTAAGCCCTTATAACCAACAGTTTACAGACAAATCATTTGGACAGTCTGCCTTGAATATTATCCAGCAGGTCTTCCTACATTTCATGCACCTTCTTAAATTCAAAACAACTTCAGATTTGGGCATGCTATTCCACTAAGACTTTGGAATAGAACCACTGTATTTTAGGCTGTAATATATATAAAAATGAAAAAAAAAAAAATTGAAAAACTGGTCTGGATGGGAGCACCAGTATTAGATTGTTGCTTAGAACTGGCCACTATATTTTGTTGCTCTACTTTCTCCCTTTTGCTTCTTTATTATAATCAATCTTTTCTCACAAATCATGATCATTCCTGCTGCCTTGCTGTGGATTACCTCCTGCTGGACAACTTTCTTCAGTACAGTGTCAAAAATGAGTGAAAGTTTTCAGCTGAGACCTTGCCAGTGTTGAACAAGCTGGAAACACACTGATGTTTCCCTTTCCTCTACCAGCGTGGTGGTTGCTCATCCTTGCTCCCATTCTCATTCACTGCAGGCATAAAATCCTCTGAAAAGCTGTGTCTGCTCACTATTCTGTGATTTGTATCTGACTATTAAAGGTGCAATATCTTGCACTAGCTTCTACTGAGCCTCACCCTTATTTTTTCCAGGACATTTCTCAAATTCATCACAATTATTTTGATACCCAATTCAAAAATTCACTATTCCAATTTACATAATTTGGCAATGCTTTTCATAAATAGAAAAATCCATGCAGTACACTAGAAATGTCAGAAACTCCTAAATGTTAATTATCATGGTGTAAATAATATGAAGGTAGATTGCACATCTTTCACATTAGATTGTATTATGTATGTTTGAGATTGTGTCCCTTCTCTTCAGGCTGGTTTTATTTTTGTGTAATCTGAGTAATTGTATTTCAGGCATATTAAAAGTCTTTATGAGTTACTGCTTTTGCAAAAAAGTATTAATGTGCAAGAACCTGGAAATATTAAGTGAAGTATTTGAGCTCCATGAGCAGTTAATAGTTGTTTAAAATTTTCCATTTTGTATGTTTATATTACAAGAAAGTAATTTAGCAGGCTCACTTTAAAAAAAATCCCAAAGAAAACACAAAATTCAGATTTCAGTTTTAAGAAGTTCAAAATGTCAAATATATTGAAGCTTAAAACAATGTTTTAGTAGACTATTTGCAAAATATGCACTTTCACTTAGCTTTGATGACTTTCTTTTTAGCTATCATGACAAGTCTTAAGCAGTAGCAGTTACACTTACACTGTGAATTTTTCTGTGGATATTATTAAACGTACACAGTATTACCACACTGAATGTGCTTGCCTCTACAACTGCATTGATACCAGAGAATGTATATGTAGTCTTGTGTGCTTAAACTTCATGGACATCCTTGTAAATGGCACAGATCCAAACCTTCTTTTTAATTTTCAAAATATTTTTATTATTAATAATAAAGAAGTAATGAATTTTAAAATATTTCAATTTAAAAGGGACTGATTTTTGTTGCTTAATTTCTGATTATTTAAAAAGGTACATTGATTTTCAGAAGTGAAGTTGTGAGAGTGGTTGTTTACAGGCCTGATAGGAGTCAGTTGTATTGAAGTAGAGGTAATTGCTTATTTGAATAATTTTTTTTTCTGTAATGGGGGACTGCATCTAGATAATGACCTAGATGATTAAGTTTGCAGGGAAACAACTAAAATTAACTCCCAATTTCGGATGAAATCAACTGCATTGAACAAGACAGTATTATGTGATTCTATGGATATATCACATCTCAGGCGGCTTCTGTAGTCAATGGACTTTGAGAACTTATGTAATTATAATAACAGGTGGACTTGGTCACTCTTCATGGAGTGCATGAAAGAATCAACCTTAATGCAGTGCATAAGAAATGAAACCCTTGTGCTAAGTCTGATGTTAACTGCACAAACCAAATATGAAAATAAATTGAACTTCCATTTCTGCATCAGTCAGCAGATTTTCAAAGTGAACAATGCAAGCAATGTAGTATCTCCCGTTCTAGTGCTGACACNTTGGACAGTCTGCCTTGAATATTATCCAGCAGGTCTTCCTACATTTCATGCACCTTCTTAAATTCAAAACAACTTCAGATTTGGGCATGCTATTCCACTAAGACTTTGGAATAGAACCACTGTATTTTAGGCTGTAATATATATAAAAATGAAAAAAAAAAAAATTGAAAAACTGGTCTGGATGGGAGCACCAGTATTAGATTGTTGCTTAGAACTGGCCACTATATTTTGTTGCTCTACTTTCTCCCTTTTGCTTCTTTATTATAATCAATCTTTTCTCACAAATCATGATCATTCCTGCTGCCTTGCTGTGGATTACCTCCTGCTGGACAACTTTCTTCAGTACAGTGTCAAAAATGAGTGAAAGTTTTCAGCTGAGACCTTGCCAGTGTTGAACAAGCTGGAAACACACTGATGTTTCCCTTTCCTCTACCAGCGTGGTGGTTGCTCATCCTTGCTCCCATTCTCATTCACTGCAGGCATAAAATCCTCTGAAAAGCTGTGTCTGCTCACTATTCTGTGATTTGTATCTGACTATTAAAGGTGCAATATCTTGCACTAGCTTCTACTGAGCCTCACCCTTATTTTTTCCAGGACATTTCTCAAATTCATCACAATTATTTTGATACCCAATTCAAAAATTCACTATTCCAATTTACATAATTTGGCAATGCTTTTCATAAATAGAAAAATCCATGCAGTACACTAGAAATGTCAGAAACTCCTAAATGTTAATTATCATGGTGTAAATAATATGAAGGTAGATTGCACATCTTTCACATTAGATTGTATTATGTATGTTTGAGATTGTGTCCCTTCTCTTCAGGCTGGTTTTATTTTTGTGTAATCTGAGTAATTGTATTTCAGGCATATTAAAAGTCTTTATGAGTTACTGCTTTTGCAAAAAAGTATTAATGTGCAAGAACCTGGAAATATTAAGTGAAGTATTTGAGCTCCATGAGCAGTTAATAGTTGTTTAAAATTTTCCATTTTGTATGTTTATATTACAAGAAAGTAATTTAGCAGGCTCACTTTAAAAAAAATCCCAAAGAAAACACAAAATTCAGATTTCAGTTTTAAGAAGTTCAAAATGTCAAATATATTGAAGCTTAAAACAATGTTTTAGTAGACTATTTGCAAAATATGCACTTTCACTTAGCTTTGATGACTTTCTTTTTAGCTATCATGACAAGTCTTAAGCAGTAGCAGTTACACTTACACTGTGAATTTTTCTGTGGATATTATTAAACGTACACAGTATTACCACACTGAATGTGCTTGCCTCTACAACTGCATTGATACCAGAGAATGTATATGTAGTCTTGTGTGCTTAAACTTCATGGACATCCTTGTAAATGGCACAGATCCAAACCTTCTTTTTAATTTTCAAAATATTTTTATTATTAATAATAAAGAAGTAATGAATTTTAAAATATTTCAATTTAAAAGGGACTGATTTTTGTTGCTTAATTTCTGATTATTTAAAAAGGTACATTGATTTTCAGAAGTGAAGTTGTGAGAGTGGTTGTTTACAGGCCTGATAGGAGTCAGTTGTATTGAAGTAGAGGTAATTGCTTATTTGAATAATTTTTTTTTCTGTAATGGGGGACTGCATCTAGATAATGACCTAGATGATTAAGTTTGCAGGGAAACAACTAAAATTAACTCCCAATTTCGGATGAAATCAACTGCATTGAACAAGACAGTATTATGTGATTCTATGGATATATCACATCTCAGGCGGCTTCTGTAGTCAATGGACTTTGAGAACTTATGTAATTATAATAACAGGTGGACTTGGTCACTCTTCATGGAGTGCATGAAAGAATCAACCTTAATGCAGTGCATAAGAAATGAAACCCTTGTGCTAAGTCTGATGTTAACTGCACAAACCAAATATGAAAATAAATTGAACTTCCATTTCTGCATCAGTCAGCAGATTTTCAAAGTGAACAATGCAAGCAATGTAGTATCTCCCGTTCTAGTGCTGACACAATCATTATAGGATATGACCATCAATGAGGCATCTTGCCTATGTAAATACTGTTTTTTCATACATTATATGTGTAAAAGAAGTTCACAAAATTCAATTAGGATTAGCAGAGCCAAAACACTGCTGAAAGCAATACCATGATAGAATATATTAAGTTTCTTTTCAACCCTGTTTATAACCCTAGAAAAATAAACTAACAAAGGAAATAATACGTAAGAATTAGGATTCCCAGAACAGTATGTGACTGTAGTCCTTCTCAAATGAATGCTATTGCTGGACCACCACTTACCTTAGGAAGTGTTCCAGAAGAAGGATGAGTATTAAAACCAAGATTATCTGCAAAAGAATCAAACGTAAAATGATACTGAGCAAGGTGAGAAATTTGTGTAAGAACACAGAATTTTACAGAGGGGACCAACTGTCTAGTTTTTAGATCACATTACAGTATTTCTCTTGGACAATCTGGTTTGCCTTTGTCTCTCATAAGCAGCAGACTCTGGTACTTCCTGCCACAGAGACAAAAGTAAGCACAGAGCCTAAATGATTCCAAGTATAAAGAAAATAATGGTGGAAAAATCATGTAGTGATTCAAAAGAATGAAAAAAGTAAAAACTTCAGGGTTGGACCTGATGATCTTGAGTGTCTTTTCCAACCTAAATGGTTCTATGGTTATATTCTATTGTTCTCTATCTTCTCACCATGGCACTGGTATCCAGTTGGAATGACAGAAGGTGACCTTAGGGAGAGAAAACCAGTTTCAGAAGAGTCCAAGCTGGACACAGACCAGTCAGATGCATCTCTTTTTCCTTTTCAGTCAGGGCAAGAGGGAGGACAATGTCTCTTCAGTATGACAGGATATTAAAGAAGAGGCAGGATAAAAAGCATGCTGACATTTTCCCCCACCTCTTCTCCTCGTTTCCCACAAGTTAGCAAGGAATGTCTCTGTGACCCCATTTTCAGCGTCGGGTGCAGCCAGTGCCTTGTTCTGCTCAGCTCCCCCCAGCATGGGAACTCACCGGCTGGGTGCACGACTCACTGCACCCAACCTGAATGCCTGCAACAGCCTGGCTGCTGTGCCTGCTTCAGCTTGCAGTAAGGGCCACTACTGGAGAAGACCACCTTGTTCATGTTTGTGGTCCAAGTAACAAACGCTTCCACTTTGAGCAGCAGAACTTCTGACCTAACGATAATTTAGATCCAGCAGTAATTTTACATGGTAGCCTTAAGCTACAGGATTTGCCTCTGTCATGCACAATCTGGCAGATATTGCCTCATTTGAAAAAGTGGAAAATCTGCACCCACCTATATGGCAACTAGAAAAAATTCACACAAGTTTTCCATACTTATAATCTCTTTTAACACATATAAAAATAATAGGAATAACTCACCGCTTTCTGAGCCATGTTGTGGACAAGGAATGGTAAGAACTCTTAATAATCCATCTGGTTTGTATGAATAATGTTCAACTAACTAGTACAGCAAGAAGGGAGGGGAAAAAAAGGAATGAGAGAAAAATATGAAAATATCAGGGTGGTATCATTAAATATATTGTCTCTTTAGAAATGTGTGCATATATACAATAGTCAATATATGTTACAACAAATGATCTTGGCATACAGCAGATCTTTACTGTACATGTTCTTTACTTTAGCAGGGGTGCATGTTTCTGAAGTAACCTTGTGGATAAATGTGCAACATGATCCAGAAATTGGATTTGTAAGGGTCAGTATTCCCCCCTGGTTCTGCTACTAAACAGCTTTGTATCTCTGAGCAAATAACTTATTTTTATGTCTCCAAATTCACTTCCAAATTCCCTCTATCTCTCTCTCTTTTTTTTTTT
>WBMY01001925.1:155585-175541 GCA_013397315.1 Donacobius atricapilla
GGCGGGTGGTGTGGAAGTGACAAACGACAGCTCTGTGAAAACACTGATACTTTTCAAATGAGGATTCTCCAAAAAAAACCCCTGGCTCCAGTCCTCACAAGATGATGGCTGTCAGTCACTATCCTAATTACACATTTGTGCTCAGAAAACAAAAGATCATTAGGCGGGTTAAGTGCAGAGGGTAGGTGGCAGACACAAAATAGTCCTGTTAAGGTAGAAGCGATTCGTTCTGTTGCTTAACTACAAAACAGAGCACTACCATTGTCCCTGGGAGACTTGACAGACACAGATCCCAGCAGCTGCAAACATAGGCAGTTTGTCTCTAATTGTACCAGTTTAACAAGTCTGTGTATTGGGTGCAGGTGGTCAGACTTTGACAATGGGGCTGCAAAGCCAGGGGATGCCCTGGGCTGGTCACAACTGGTTCCAGCAGGCCCTCTTGGACATCCCTGCAGGTGTTCCAGGCTTTTGTTATAGCTTTCCATCTTTAGTTAAGTGAGATCCTGGCAGGTGTTCCAGGCTTTTGTTATAGTTTTCCATCTTAAGTTAAGTGAGAGACTTGCTTAGGGCAGGAAGCATCATGTCATGTAAATTATGCTGAACTGAGTGCTCACTGTGGCTGAACCACATTTTAGGTCACAGTCTTATTTGAGATTTATTCAAAAGAGCTGTATAGTGACACTGGAGGCAAACAGCAACACCACAGAAAAAATAAACTCACAGAAATTTTCCATTGTTTCTTGACCCAATGAGGATACGGTGTTCTGACTCCTCCCGAGAGATCCTCCCATGGAACCATGGCATCTTTTCATGGGCTGTAGTGGCAATCAGCTTCTCCAGCTGAGGCTTCTGACTAATGATAGCTTGTTCAAGAGCATGCCCCTAGAGAGCAGTAAAAACACGGTGAAACAGTCAAACTACGTTCTGCAATAAAAAGATGACAGGTAGACTCCCTGTCTTTTGGGACTGCTTTTGAGACATCCAAAATCTGCACATATTTATTGTGTGTGAAGGCCTGGTTGGTATAAAGTTTTTAAACCAGAAACTAACATATGGTAATACAAACATCACAAAACCAGGGTTCCCCCTTTACCTCTGAGAAAAAGAAGGAAAATTAACCAGTAAATAAAACCATGGATACATCAGTACTTAAAATTAAGTCAGATTGTTATGCTAATGAGACATAGCTAAACAGAGTGTCACTCTGAGCTTTCAAACATACCTCCAAATTACATATCCTATGGCAGTGTACTAAAATAAACTGAATGTACTTTGCACTGTTGCAGCCTGTCTGTGTCAAAGACATCAATGCAAATTTCCCCAGACAGAACAGTCCCCATTTTAGAGTAACTTATTTAGAGTAATATTAACTTAGACATTTCTAACCTTGTCTACAACCCGCCACTTCTAAATTGGGCCTGCCTGGAGTCTGAGGGCAACCCCCACTAGTTTCACCAGTGTTTAACCAGAGTTCATCAACTTCCCCCTAGACTGAGCTCAGACTCACCAGAAAAGACACTGAACCTCAGCAGTTATAGGAAATGTTGTATAAGATTCAGGCTTTCCAGTCTGGAGGTTGCTCCATATATTCTACAGAGCAGAATTCATAGTGTTACTTGCCAGCAGCAAAAGAGATTAGAAACCTTGTGTAACTTTATGAGTACACAAAGGTAATTCATGGCACCTCAAGGTGAAATAATATTCCTTTTGCAGCCTCCTACACTAGTGTTTTCATATTAAGACTGGCTTCTTCATAGTCATTCTCAGGAAAAAATCCAACATCTTGGCCTCCATATGGAAAATTCCTGCTTGACCCCTGTAGCACCGAAGATATATAGGCAGTGCTCTGCAGTATAGAAATTGTTCTCTTTCAGGAACAGTTTCTGTTTTGGAAATAATCTAAATCAGCATCACAGAAAGAAGGCCAACTAAGAGAGTAGGATGTAAAATAAGTCATCATGTCACCATGCTTGCCTGCATATCAATCCATAAAAAATCAGAATTAAAAGCAATGAGACAAACCATTGTATCTTGTTCATTACCTGTATTAATTTTTGGTCCAAATATGATGACATATGTTAGTACAAAGTTAGATAAGATTATGCTAGCCCAGGACATTGTAGAAATTCTATGGGTGCAAATTTCAGGAAAACTGCACTTATTGCCGAGTTACTGCATGTACTGGGGAGAAAAAACCCTCACTGTTAAAACTCAAACAGCTATGATTTCATTGTTAAAAAATACTACCTAGCAGCAGCAACAGCTGGAAACAAACACAGCAATATCTTTTTCTCCTAGCTCAATGATTATGGTGAGATCAGTCTGGTTTTACCTGCAGATTCCAGGTTTGCTTGACATAGTCTCTGATGAGGTTCTCTTTCAAATCTTCAAAGGGTCCTGTTTTGGGTTCAACACCTGGTGGCCGGTTGAAAGGTTTTCTCAGTAGACAGATAAGGCCATCCGCTTCCCCTGAGTGATAGTTAATGAGTTCAGCAGGACTGGCGTGCGACTTGCCTCCTGCAATAGCATATGAGCCACTCAGCTCCCTCTCAATTGTATAGTGGTGAACCTTCCTTCCATGGGCCAAGGACAGGGCAAAGCCCCCCAGGTAATTCCGGCTTTGGCGGAGCAAGTATAGTCCATCGCTTGCTCCTCCCTGCATCAGATACTCCTCGGCTTCTTCACGTGTGATATTACCAAAGAAGTACGGCAAATGGTTAGCAGGGTTTGATGTGTTGGAAGCCATGTTTTTTCTTTTCCAAGAACCAAACTTAGAATACTCTGTCTGAAAATACAAAGACATAGACATGAATGTCAGTAGTCAAAAGAGGATAAACTATTCAGGTGGCAGTTCACCTGAAGTATGCTTACAGAATCACAGAATGATTTAGGCTGTAACAGACCTCTAAGATCATTGAGTCCAAACCTGAACCAATCACCACCTTGTCAACAAGACCATGGCACTGAGTGCTCTGTCCACTTGTTTCTTGAACACCTCCAGGGATGGTGACTCTGTCACCTTCCTGGGCAGAGTATTCCGATGTTTAACAATCCTTTCTGTGAAGAAATTTCTCCTGATGTCCAACCTGAATCCCCTCAGCACAGCTTGAGGCAATTATGGTAATATATTTGTTGGTGATACATATGTTCACGATTTAAAAACTGTTTTAAAGTGAAGATCCCATTTTTATATTCTTAGAAGTTGTCTTTCTAAATCCCAGGAGCTCTCTTTTCCTGCTTCCCAGCACCCTGGCTAGAAGTGGACAAAATTATCAAAAGTTCAGTTTCTACTTCTATTGTTGGGAAGCACATAGGAGTCAAGATATGAGCGCTTCACAATAAAATGAAGCCTGATTTTAGGGAAACCGTGCAGCAATCTGTGGAATCAGCATTAAACAGTTCAGGCTATATGGGAATAAGCTTAATATCACATATGTCTTCTGGCTGGCAAAAATGTGCAATTGAATTACATGAAGAAAAGTGCAGAAGACTATAGATAACTATGTAAAAAGGGAGGGTCCATAATGCAAAGGTGTAACCAAGTGATGGGACTCTTAGTGTAGGGCCTCTTGGCACACAGCACTCCAGACTGACGGTTTCCCTAGCAGCAGGCAGAGCTGTTTGTGCCTACTGCTTAATTCATATTTGATGCACCACTGCTGATTTTCTGTAGCCTGTGTTTGTATCAAAAAACAGTAGAGAAATACCTGTGCTATGCTGTGAATAGGTAAAGGGTTAATGTGGGGAGGGAAAGAAGGAGAGGAACACAAAGTCGCAAGGTTCACACAATATAGAAAACTATACAGGGCACAGTCATGACAAACCACATGCTGTGCAGACCTTCCGGTCTTCTCCCACCATCCCAAATAAGGGAGATATCAAAGTTGCAAAGATATTGCAACCCTACAAAATAGAACTTTGTGCAGCATGTTATCTATTCTCTTTTAATCTGCAACTAAAAGTTACTGGTTTAAGTTCCCATACTAATCTTGTTAATTGCAAAAAAGAAAAGTTCTAACTGAAGATACAGAAGGCAGTCCTCAGTCACGACCAAACATTTATTCTGTATGCAAAATGACCATTCTCACTCTACCAGACAAAGCTTTCTTCAAATGGAATAGATTATTCAATAACTTAATGCAGGGCCAGAGGATTGCCATCAGTAATACAATGCCCATCTGGAGACCAGTTAATAGTATTGTAACCCAGGGTCAGGATTGGGGTCAATATTACTTAAGATTTTCATTGAGGTGGTGGACAGTGAGGAAAGCACAGCCCCAGCAAGTTCAGAAATAATGCAAAACGGCCCAGTGGCTAAAACATCACAGGGCTGTGATACCATTCAAAGTGACCTGGAAAGGCTAAGGAACTTGAATGAAAGGAATTTAATGAGGCGCAACCAAGGGAAACATCCTGTGGAGCAGATTTTCCCCCTTTTGGAGCATCTGCCTTCCTGGCTATGTGGCATCTCACACCTTTGTGTTGTCACCGTGAAAGGAAGGTCTGCGACCAGGATGTTTTTTCAGCAGAGTCTGTCTGCCCACGGTTTTTCCATGCTCCCGCAGATGCACACACAGGGCATGCAGGCTCCATCAGGACTTTCGGCTTGCTCTACCAGCTTTGGCTTCGGGAGCAGCAGAAGCTCTGGGCACTGCACAAGGGCAGCCCCTGCCGGTGGTTCCCTTCCCCTGCCCAGCTGCACAGTGCTGTGGGTTCCACAGGAGCCTGCTCAGGGACAGTGGGTGCGAGAGTGCTAGTGCACCGGTAGCAGGGAACACTCCCAGAAAGCTCCTCTTTCTTCCCTGATCACCTCCCCTAGGTACACTGTGCTAAGTTGGTGTGGACTAGGGGAGGGTATGGGGGCTTAGGGTTGTGGATATACAAGCTCTTCTCCCAGACCTACTCCTGACATCTTGCCAGAGCCTACCACATACAACATACATCTCAGCCTGTGCACTTTGGAGATGTGGAGGACACCAGGGCTTTCCTCCTGCTCTCCATTCCTGCTATCTCTCCCTGCCCTCCAGTGGGGTGCAGAGAGAGGGGCACAGACCAGCTGAGCCCCACATATCTCTGCCCTGACCCAGGGCTGCAGCTGCTGCTTTCAGGCCCTCAAGGAGAGCCATCCAGAGGCTCTTCCATCATCTCCCCTCTCCCACAGCCTTTTGATGCCTCCCTGACTTTTCTGCTCCTAGCACAAGGAAAGCCTCACCACCTTGTATGTCTTTCTTGGCAGGACATGGCATCAGGCACTGAGGAAGGCACAGGAGAGAACTCTGGTGCAAAGGATTGTGGCACGGGCCAGACACCCCAGGCAGGGCTGGAGTCAGTCTCTTCCTATGTGTGAGATGAGGAGAGAAAAAGGCCTAGTGTAGTACTGAGGAGGTTTAGATTGGATACCAGCAAATATTTCTTCATGGAGAAGGTTAACAAGTATTGGAACAGGCTGCCCAGGGAAGTGTTTAAATCACCATCCCTGAAGGGATTTAAAGACCTACAGACTGGTGGTTAGGGACATGGTTTTGTAGTGGATTGAGTAGTGTTAGGTTCACAGTTGGACTTTATAATCTTAAGGATCTTTTCCAATCTAAGTATTTCTATGACTCTTTGATTCTATTAGTCTGAAAGTTATTACAAATAAAGACGTTTTGAATGCGCTAGCTCCTGCTTCCTTCACTCCTCTTTACTTGTTTCCCTCACACACCCCCATGTCATTTTTTTTTTTTTACTTCACTATGCATCACACATACTGATGGTTAGGAGATGAATATACATCATCCAACTTCTAGCAAAATGGTCCTGGAAGACAGTCTCAAAGTCTTCAATACCACTTTCAGGAATGATGGAAGAAAACAGATTTACTACTAGGTTTTTAATAAGGAAAGAATTTGGATGCATGACTGATAGACACTGGCTCTCCACCAGCAATGTACAACTTGGAGAAAAGGACAAAATAATCCCATAAGGGGTCTCATGCCAAGAACAGTACTGCATTGCAGTGCCTGCTCAAAATACCTCAGTAATACATACTGAACAAATATCAAACAGAAAAATATCACCACACTCTTCATCTGTTTAAATTTACTTTCATGAATGTATTTTATTAAAGTTCATTTTTGCCATAGTTTTGATGTAGTTTCAGACTTAAAAAAGATAAAGAACTTTAGAACAAAAATAACAGCTAATAAAATAGAAGTGGGGTGGGGGACAGGGTTAGAGGGGATAAACACATAATCCCTGGCTACAAAAACCTTTATGGATACTGAAATTTCAATGCCTTTTAACTACAATGTGTTTCAGATCAGGCTACTCCTTGGAGTATTGTTTTGTCTCAGACTAATCTCAGTATTTTCTACACACTCTTCAGGGTGATTTGCTCAGAAACAAGTTCTTAAAGGTGGTGGCGGGGGTTGTGGAAATCTACTGGTTGCAATTTAGATGAAGTGTCAGTGATGGCAATGGTGAGGGACTGTCTCTTAGATCTTCAGAATGAGAAGGCCTGCTATATAACAAGTTTCTAAAATATAAAGAATATTTCTCAGTTATGGAAAAAACAGCAGAAAGATCTTATGATCTCTTATTTTTCACAAATTATTTATTTATACTTGTTTCAGATAGCAATGGCCTGATTTACTTTCACAAAATAGGTTACCATTGGTAGATTCCAGGCCAGGTTTCTCTACCCCATTTTCTAATATGTGAAGAATATTTAAAGTTTAGTAATGACAGAAAATGTTTGGACTGATGCAGCATCTCCTGGGCACGCACAGAGGCAAATAATCACAAAAAACTTTAGACAAGGGTTAAAAACTTCTTAACAATTTTGGAAGAATGTCTGGATTTGAGATGGCTGTTCTCTTTGGATAGAATTTCAAAATCTTGCCTTCTTTTTGGGAGCACAATACCCTTCTAGGATCAGTAATGGAGTAGAAGAAAATGCTTGAATTCAGAGTTTTCTCCTTCTCTAAATTTTTCGGGGTGTACAGACAGTGCAGTGTTTTTCAAGCTCGTGCAGTCACAAACATGAAGCTGTAAAATGGAGATTAGGCCCCCTGAGGCTGAATGTAAGAATTTACCCTTAAGAGTGCTGAAGGAAGTGCAGCTGGCTACCCAAGAGAGGTACTTGAGCATAACAACAAAAGAGGGTCTTAAGTGCACCTTTCCCCTTAGTCGCCAAATTTGACTTTTAAGGAAGCTACAAATGCATGCAAATATCAGGCTTATCCTACATGAAAGAAAAAAATTTTACGCAAATATGTAAGAAAATTAGGTACCCATTTCCCCTCAGGCAGCTTCCTCACCAACTCAGCAGGGTACTCCTTACATAGCACAAGAGTTTAGTACCTCACACTTTTCATGCATACTAGGAAGCAAACATTCTCTCAGAACAGATGAGGAAACTAAGGAAAACTCACCTGGAAGGTGTTAGAAAAAATCTGTGCTAACCATACTGGTACACTTAGCTAAAATCTATTTCATCTTATATTTAGACAAGGATAAAGGGAGAATAACTGCTGTATTGAAAAGTTTGCCTAGCAAAGAGTATAATATTACCAAGGTATTGATCTCCATTATAATATAAAAAAATATAAAGAGGAATATGAATCTTTCTAAAAGGATCAAGTGGTGGGAGACTTTAGGATTTCTGATTGGTTATTTTACTCCTCCATGGGTAAAACGACTGAAATGTGACAGACGATCAAAAGCCACGTAGTGGTGAAACAGCATCATAAAAAATGTTCCTTATTTGAGCAGTTATTTTTTCACCTTTTCTCATTTTTCAAGGTAGTATTCTGTGAGCAGGGTATGAAAGCAAAGAAGTATGGTTTAAAGCAAATGTCTTGCATGCATACGTATGCATAAGGCTCACTAGACAGTGCCAAGTGATAAAAATATGCTTAATGAAACAATTCGTTCTAGAACATGGTGATATTTTAAGCACCCAAGGAACTTCAACAGTTCTCTAATTATACACAAGAGAACATTAATAATAAAAGAATAATATGAATGTGCATTTTTTGAAGCTCCTATTTAATTAGGATTCTTGGAATCAAGATGTTCCACTGGGAAAAGCAGTACAAGTTTTTTTAAGATTCTTCTCTACATTTTCAACTTACGTAACACATCTGAAAGCTAGAAGAAATTCAGCATGCACAGAATTAGAAACACACATTTGATGGTGATTTGATGTACTATATTGAATATTTTGGTAGTTTCAGGGTTTAAAGGGAACCTTAAAGGTATACTCCAAACTGATGTACACTTTGACATAATTAGCACTGAAGTATTATAAATCCATTGCTACTATCTCACTTTTAAATAAACTAAATTTGAAGAAGTTTAACAAAGAAAATTAATTCGAATTTCTATTCTATACTCATTTTTGCACCTTTAAAATCACCTCCCAATGTGTGTAGGCAGTTGAATGGTGGTCTTAATTTGATCATCAGATTACCTCTAAAAGTCTCCTTTACCTGTTGGCATAAAAATGAAGATTTCATTTTTATCCACACCTTACGAGAGGAGTTTTTAATAGCAAATTATGCAGAAACAAAGGAAGAACACAGCAACTGTCTGAAAGGAAGTCATTAGTATAGTAAATGCATCAGAATAAATTTTATCAAGTAATTAAAACTGGAGTTTGATCAGGACACTAGTGTGAATTTACTGACCTGCTACAAAACATTTGAAATGCTGTGTAATTCAACCAGTGATACTGATGATTTTGCAACTTTTGTAGACATCTTCAAACAATGTCCCATTCATCACACTAAAGGGGATTGTACTGTTGTAGTGTCTAAAGGGGAAAAGTGACACTTATATTTCTTTGAGTTGCTGACCTTCCTTACGGAAGTGCCCTTGTTGAGTACTGATTCTTAGGGCACTGTGTCTCAGCCTGCACCTACCGTATCTCTAACCAGCTTACAGCCCACAGCGACACTGCCGTCATTCATGCTCGGGCTTCCTTCTCCATGTGTTTTCTCCAGCTTCCCCATGAAAAGTTTTCCTCATACAATCACACTCTCATCTCTGAATTCTGCAACCTTTTACTGACAATCTAAGCTATGCTACTCTGTTTTTTGCCTTGTACTTCAGACTCTAAAAATATGTCTTGTTCATCTCCAGACTTTCCTGTTATACCACACATGCTCCTGGCCAGTGCTGACAGATACATGAAGCATGTTAGTGTTAGTTCCTAGGAAGTCCCATTTTTATTATTTCTTCAACACTGGGCTCTTTCCTTAGCACTTCTATCTAGTAAAAATACTTGTCTCGAGTGTCAAGGTCCGTATTTTACTTTAACAGTTCCGTTTCAGATGAAATTTTTTTCTTTCAGATATTTTTGACTTATTGGGATGCTTTTAGGGTAACAGTGGTGTTTCTGCTAAGGTTTTTAAACACTGACATGTATTCTTCACATAGCTTAATTAAAGTCATAATTCTAATTATGATTAATTCATTCTTAATTCTAAACATAGCTTAATTAAAATCTGTCTGGGAAAAATAGGGAATGTGGTTGCTTTGGCTCAGAAGACTTTTCTGATGGGTAATTCAAAACTTGGATCTAACAATATGATCCCTGAGCTTTGGGACCGTCCAATCTATAACAGGTTCATGTCTTACCATTATTATGAAAGTTAGTGGCCTAGCTAGCATCTTTCTCTTTTAGAGAGGAAACAGTTTCTGCCCTCATTCATGTAAATCCTCAGCATTTTGGCCGTTATCAANCTTTGTTTTTGAGATGTAAAAAAAAAAAAAAAAAAAAAAAAAAAAAAAAAAAATTACCTACTATACAGGTAGCATTGGTATTTCGTCTGCGAGGTTTAGGGAAGACACCATTTATCATCCCTTCTGTATCAAGGAGTTGTTCATAAAATGAACAGAAAACAAATATTACAAACATACCTAAAATTATCATTAGCTTCAAAAAACTGTGATTTGAATAATATTTTCCTATAGATTTACTTTCTGGAGTCATCTTCATCAATACTAATGAGAGACAGATAGATGTTTTTTCCTCCACTGAAACATGCCAGAAATGCCCTTATTTACTCTAAATTGCATCTGACATTCTGATATCATCAGACTACTCCAGGCATTCTAGCTATTGAAATATTTCCTGAGGAAAAACTACTTGACCTGTCAACACATTACTGACCTATTACAAGGCAAACAGATGCTTAGAAAAAATACCACAATATTCATGTTCTATTCAGGGCTTTTCTATAAAAGCTTCTGTACTGAGCTCATAGCAGAGCATTCACCACTAAAACAGCATTCTTCACTGATGCTAGGAATCTACTGTCTCTTTATACAACACCTTTCTTTTGGGACTCTCATGTCTTTGGTAATCTTTTCACATGCCATTGTTTTCCTCTAATAAGGTTTGTCTGCTTTGATCTTTTAAAAAGCTGAGAATGCTACCGTAAAAGGAAAAAAAAAAAAAAAAGCCAGGTGTTTATGAATTGCAATAATTCCTTCTCTGTAGTAAAAATCCTATGATTTTCACACATACTAAATATAGAAAAAAAAAACAAAAAAACAAAAAAACCCCAAAAAACCCAAAACCAAACCAGTTTTTCCCTCCTTGTAGAAGAAAAACCAACACCACTTACACAAAAATGTGAACATTTTCTTCTACATCTTTACCATGCTGTATTAGTCATTCCCTTCCCTCCTTTTCCACGCTTACACTGTCACAAACACAAACACTGCCTCTTGCTAAACACATTTCTTGTCAAACCAAGAATTTCAGACTTTAAATGGATGGCATCACTTGTAGGGGGAAGCCTGCTCCCTTTTAGACAAAGTACTTGGCTGTGATCAGTGCCTATTAGACAGCCCTATAAATAATGGAACCACTGGGATAAGCTACACCTGCAAGAAAGCATTTAAGATACTGCAGGCAGACCCCTGTCTATCTCCCATTTTCCTGCTGGGACAAGATGTGAACAAACTTCTCTGGGCACAGACAGATCTTCACTAAGACCAGCTGTGGCTCTACACTGACTGCAGAATAGCACAGGTATGATGGCTTCTTCCCAGTTCTGGGGAAAAAAACCCAAACAATCAAACCACCACCACAACGACAAACAAACAAACAACCCAGAAAAAACACCTTTGTGGGGGTGCAGTTACAAAAGTGTTACTCAGGGACCCCCAGTTACCTCCCTTCAGGATCTAATGCAACATATGGTCATACATACATACATATTTTATATATATATACATATCTCTATATATATATATATATATGTGTGTGTGTGTGTGTGTGTGTGTGTGTGTGTGTGTGTGCGTACACACATATATATGTACTGTTCCTTTATGGTTTTGTTTCACACATGTATTTCCTTTCCCGAACTACAGTAAAAAGTACAACTCCTTTACATACCATAGATCCCACTATGACTGCACAGAGGGAGCTGTGAAATTAACTTACGAAGTCAGTGAAAATATGTGAAGAGGAAAACACAAAAATTATCATCGTTCTTGCAAGAAATCACTAAAAAGAGATTGAACTGTTTAGTCAACGGCTTGCATATTTTCAGGTTCAAAGTTACAATGACATTAAATATGACAGCATAGTGTTTACCCAAATTGAATATATTTTCATTTTTACAGAACAGTTTTTACAGAGACCACAATAACTAAACTGTTATGGAAAAGACACGGATAGCACAGTAAAACAAAGACACATCTAACTATCACAAAACTTCCTCACAGCCCAAATTACTCCAAAATCTTCTTTCAAGGTTCACTATGATCTAATGTTTTTCACAACTCAAAAAGAAGTTGCCAGACAAAGATCTCTAAGAGTGCTATACCGAAACCATTGATTCAAAACATTCCTCTTTTTCCAGGAAGGCAAAACCAGGAATATCTGTCCAATATCCAAACACACAAAAAAGTGCCTTGGGCAGACAGCTCATGATACTGTGAATTTTCATTACCATGAGAACTGAGAAAGGCTAGCTTCATCCAGAAGGATCAGGGTCCAAGTGCAGATAGATCCACAATCCATAACTTTGCCTTTCCTTCCTTGTGACATTTTTAGCCAATTTGCTGGTAAACAAAACATCTCAGGACTAAAGCATAATGAATCCTAGAAGGAAGTTGCTACAATCAAACAGAAGGTGAATGAAAAGCTTCATCCATTAAAAAAACAACCCAGGAGAGATTCAACAATATTACAAGTCTCAAAGCTTTATAGCCTTACAGAACTGCGAAAAAATGCTACATTTACATTTCATTCAAAGTTTCGGATGAAGACCACTGTGGTCTTACTAGTCAGCAGACCCAAAAAATAGGTTTATTCCAGTCTTCATTTAAATTTTTTTAAAAGCAGCAATTGTTGTAGGCTGGCATTTCCAAAACTGTTATGAAGGAATGAACTTGCCTTCTTTGTGCAGGTCTGTCTCTACCTACTTCCAAGTCTAGAGGCTACAGATGTATAAATGATCTCAGTTTTTCAGCCATGAATATTAGCCTTCACTTACAGTTAAGTTAACAACAAGCCAAGAACACTTGGACCCCATTATACTTCAATCCTTATCTGAAATTTATTGGTCTATCTTCAGAATTGCTAAAATCTTTGCTGAATATATGCCTCAATGGACTGTCCCCATGAGTGAGAGTGGCAAAATGAGGCAGGTTCCTCTTTCAGACCAAGATTATTTTGTCGTCTGAAACAGTCTGCAGTATTCTGCTTTATATATAAAGCACAGAAGTTATTGCAGGAACAAAAATAACTAGCCTTTCATACTCCTAGAATAGGCAAGCATCTATAAAACTGGCCAAGCCTTCTCAGTGCCACTTTCGAGAGTCTATAAAAACCATGCCATGTTAGCTTATTTGTTGATAAGCTTCTGCTAGGAGCACAGACCAGGTAAATGTTCTACCATAGACACACTGTAAGTACCATCTCTTAGTGGAAATTACACTCAGAAAGAATTGACACCCACAGAGGTACGGGAAAAAAAGGCCAAGCATTCCTGGTTTTTGAAAGGAAGAAGTGATACTGGCTCACACAGCCAGGCTGACAACATTACGGATCAGTTTCTTAAAATCTATCTAATAATTAGAAATATAGAAGCACAGCATTGATTGGGTTACAAGGCACCTTAAAGATCACTTAGTTCCAACCCCCTTCTATGGGCAGAATCACTTTTCACCAGACCAGGTTGCTCAGAGTCCCATCCAATACAGCCTTGAACACTGTCAGGGATGGAGTGTCTACAACTTCTCTGGGCAACCCATTCAAGCGCCTCATCATTCCCCCAGTAAAGCATTTTTAATTTAACAGCATTTTTGTTAGGAAATGAATGCTTCTCTTAAAAAATACTATCATCCAATAATTGCGCTGGCTCTTCCTGACTAGGCTTTATGAGGACACAGACATCATAAAAGACAGACTGCATTGCAAAAGAGACTCTTCATAACAATTACTGTACCCGATCAGTCATCCAGAAAAGACTAAATCTGTATTTCTCCTCATATCAGCCTTTATCCTCAGAACAAGAACCACAGATAGAATACTTGTATAAAGACAGAACACTCTCTTAAGAGACAGAAATTAATTTTAGCCAGTAAACAAACTGAAACTTAACCTCTCCTCTCACATAAAATAGGATATTCCAAAAATGAGAGAGAGAGAGAGAGAGAGAGAGAGAGAGAGAGAGAGAAGTCAAATTTATCACTCTGGGCAGAAAGAGGATGCACCTGGCTGCAGTGTGTTCTGGGCCAATAGGCAGTATTTCCCTATCTCTTTCTTGCATGACAAACTGCCAGGCTGGAAAAAACAGCTCGCAGTCAGGCCTCTTTTTTCATGGTGTGTTGTTCTCCCCATAGAATCAACAGCTACATCTCTAAATTGTCCATTGGTAATTGTCACTACGGATAGTTGCTATGTCAGGATAACAAAAAGCTGCCTCCATCTGATGAAGCATGTCTCTTGAGAGCTGGAGGCAATTGGATTTCACACTAGCAACATCGTGGCCTCAACACACCACTGCTTCCAAGTGAACATAGCTCTGCATCCTTTTCAGAAAGCATGTTCCAGTGGGTTTGAGTTTACTCATTGCATACTGGGAGGGTTTACCTGACACTTCTGTGCATAGAAATACCTGCAGACCCAATCTTTGATTTATTGGATGATGACTGTCACACCGTTGTTCAGGGCACCTGAGGCAGCATGAGATTTCTTGCCAATTGCACCTGATAACTGAGGATGGAAAGGTTACTCAAAGCCTCCCTCAATGATCACCTCAATTCTGGAGGTGTCAGAACTGCTCAGAGCAGTACTGTCCCACTTGATCCTTATTTTAAGTAAGTGATAGTTTTCACTTTCACAGCAGCAAGATGTTCATTGACTCAAAAGATAGCTAATCCATTTATCCGGATTAGCTATCTTTTGTAAAAATAATCTTTACTTAAACATTCTGCTTACTTTACTAACTCTTGAACAAAACACTATGGAATTGATATGAATTCTATGAAATGCAGCAGGGACATTTATAACTTTAAACCAAAGTTGACAATACTAGTGCCTTAGCTCAAAATTCCCAACATTTCAGATACTGAGCAACTGGGTTTAACAAAAAGTCTCCCTGCCCATGGTAGTGCAGTTGGAGATAAATGATCTTTAAGGACCCTTCCAATCCAGACCTTTCTGTGATTCTATGATATCAAAGATTGATAAAATTTCATCTTGATAAAATTTTAGGTTTGGGTTTTTCTGATAGATTGAACTTCTTAATTCAAGCTATCAAATTTAGTCTCTTTCCCAGAGTAAGAACTTACCTATAGGCAATTACTTATTACACACATACCAGCTTGCTTTTCTATGTTCTCTACAAACAAATAATGAAAAGATTTTATTACACACATACCAGCTTGCTTTTCTATGTTCTCTACAAACAAAATAATGAAAAGATTTTTTTTTTCAGTAGAAGATTTTCTGTAATGCACTTTACAAGAATTTTAGGGGGCAAAGAATTTATAGCATATTTCTAACCTCAGTTTTTGAATCTAGATGAAGAGAATCAACTTTTCAGGCAACTCTATCAAAAAAATCAAGAAATCCATTTTGTAAAAATATGCAGACATTATTTTAAACTGAGCCGATTTTGAAATTGATACTAGGAAATTTAAAAGCAGAACTACACACTCAGCGGTCAGCAGCAACACACATTTTAGCATTTAGATCTAGCATATCACACATTCTCAGACATACTGGTTTAGCTAAGACACATACTGTCTCTATAGGTTCTGTATTCTATTTCTTCTATAGGCTCTGGTCTTAGAGGTTTTGTGGTTTCTTCCCTTTTTTTACCCCCACTCATTTACGTCATTAATTTATATAAACAGGGGGGGAAAATAAGAGAATATCTCTCCAGGAGGATAGGGATAGGCTGCGGCTGACGCATGAAATAGTGAACACCTTACTCATTTTACTGAATCTGTTGTTTAAGGTAAGGATTTGTGATATTAAAATATTTGAGCAATTGCCTGTTTCCTTGGCACATATCCTACTCCAACACTTTCTAAATGTGTTTTCTCCAGTTGCCTCCAATCGTCATTGTGTTTCCTGTAAATTTTAACTCCACCCCTAGCCTAGATATTGTCTCAGGGACTTACATGGCTGGACTTACATACTGCCATGCCAAAAGTCCTACCTCTTTATCAAAGCTTTTATCACCTTACATCTTACTTCTGCTCAGTGTCAGCGCTGAAAAAGTCCTTCTGCTGCCTCTTTTCATTTTTAAAGGAGAAGTTGTTGGAATTTTTACTGGACATTTTGTCCACTCAAGACACTTGGAAATCTGTATCTGTTTGGAGGAACGCTATCTCAAAGCAAATGAGGGCAAAACTGGAGAAATGACTGAGTAGTCCTAGCTGGCCAACCAACATATTCCAACATCAGTTTACTACACACTGAGGGACAGTGAAACTGGACAAACGATCTGTAATCAGACTCCTGTATGCTGGTTATTTAGGTTCTAATACATGTAGATTTTAAATTATTTGCTCTGGTACCTGGTACAAAGGGAAGGTTTGCAGCATTTTGTGCATCATAGAATCATAGGGTGGCTTTGGTTGGAGGGGCATAAAGATCATCTAGATTCAACCCCAGTGTCATGGGTAGAAACACCTTTCACTGGACCAGGTTTTTTCAGACCCTTATCCTGAGGGGCCAGCCCCAGCCTGGCCTTGTACACTTACGGGGATGGGAAGTTCACAGCTTCCCTGGGCAAAATGTTCCAGTGCCTCACCACCCTCAGAGTAAAGAATTTCTTCCTAATACGTTACTAAACCAACTCAGTTTTAAGCTATTCTACCTTGTCCTGTCACTATACGCTCTTATAAAATGTCTCTCCATCTTCCTTGTGGGTTTTCTTTCAGGTACTGCAAGGTTGCAATTAGGTCACCCTGAACCCTTCTCTTTGCCAGGGCAGAATCCCCTCCCTCCCCTGCTGCCCACGCTGCTTTGGATGCAGCCCAGGACACCTTTGGCTTTCTGGGCTGGGAGTGCCCATGGCTGGGTCATGTCCAGCCTCTCACCCACCAGCACCCCAAGTCCTTCTCCCCAGGGCTGCTCTCCACCTGTTCACCCCCCAGCCTGTGTTGGTACTGGGGTTTGCAGCAGGTGCAGCACCTCGAACCTGGTCTTGTTAAATGTCCTCAGATTCCATGGCCCCAGTTCCTAAGCTTATCCAGGTCCTTCTGGATGGTATCCCATCCTTCAGGTGTGTCAACTGCATCTCTCAGCTCAGTGTTACCTAAAAAGTTCTTGAGCATGCACTTGATCTCTTTGTCTGTCATTAACGAAGATATTAAATTACACTGGTCCCAATATAGATATACGGAAGTCACTTTATAACATCAGGATCCCTGTTGAGTCTCAAAAGTATTTTTACCCTTTCTTTCATTTTTAGAAGAGCCACTCTTAAGAAGCATCATTAATCACTGTATGTAAAGCCACAGGAAGTTATAGCCTAATTTCAAATTTGGAATGCATACACAAACTTGCATATACAAAATTCTATTTTATTTCTTTGAGACAGACAATATTTCTGTGTAAAACATGATATTTATATATTAATTATCATTTGCTACAGCAAATCCTGGATTTTTTTCTTTTTGGTTCAGGGACATACAGGGTCCTTCACACTTCTTGCACTTTCAATGCTGATGTTTTCCAATCACCCCAACATGCAATGAAGAGATCAGTGGGAAGTGTTTTCTTCTGCTTAACTGTATGACTTCACATTACCCTGTGTCATGAAATTAAAAGGTAAACAGTATCAGCTATGTACCCTTGCTGCTGGAACCTTAAAATAAAATGTAAATATTAAGCAAGAGCTTTGTGATCGAATTATTTTACCGTGCCTCAAATAGATATTAATAATTGTGTACTGTAATACCCTACACTGTACAAAAGATTAGGGAAGGATACTGCAAAGCCCAAGGTTTCTTTTTCTCATAAGAGCAGTTGAAAGGCTTAACTCCAACTATAGAAATTAATAATGTTTTTCTATAAAAGTAGTACAGATATTAAGAACCCTTTTTTGTAAAAGCATTTCTAGAAATGCCAGCTGAGACATCTAATGAGTTGCCCTCTACTCCTCCACCAAGATCTTCTTCTTTTATCAAATGCAAGCAAAACTACTGTTAAACTGAACCACAGAATCGTTTCCCTACAATGAATTGGTATTTTTCTTAAATTAGAAATTAAGAAGATGATACTGTAAATCCTTGCAAGATGAAAAACTTTCATTCTTATGACTGAAGTTTACTAATGACTCCCATAAACACCTGCGAGTCCATCTTCAGTTTTGTAACAGATACCTTGAGTGGTATAAGTACTCTTCCCCCAGCGCAGCAACTCACTTAAGCACACTTTTACATTCAAGCAGAAAAATAAGTAGATTTTAGAAGCAGCGAATTGTTTATGTTGAGCACAACATAACAGATTAGAAGACTAATTTGGAATGATTTTTCTATGCCTATTACTCACATTCACAGATAACTCTTGTATTCCTTGTAATTATGATATAAACCCTGACAAGTTGCCCTTTTCAGCTGTGCTATTCTGGAGCTAAGCACATACAACTGAAGGTAGATTCTGTGTAATGTGTACACAACAGATCTTGGGGCATTGACCCAAAAGTCTGTAAAGCTTGAAAAAAGATAGCACTATTTAGAATTTTCAATAGATTCTGATGCAAACAGAATTTCATACACTCATAATATTAAATCATCAATGGCATCAGTCTTGTTTTTTGCTAAATATTGCCTCTTGAAAAAGGATTAGGAATAAAAAAAAGAAGTGTAATTTGCAAAAAAGGAGAAAATTATCATGGGGAAACCACGACTTCTGAACACAAAATACATTTCAGAAGTGATTTCTCCCACTTTCAATACCTCTGTCCAAACAGATCCAAAAGAAACAATGGGAGACTAAGGAAATTACTCTAGATTTTTTCTTCGGCCATTGGTATCTTCAAACGTGCTTAAGCTTATAATTTCACCATCAGTCTTCTAAACTGTTATTGGGTGCTCAACATAAACTGCTAGCTAATTCTAAAAATAAATTTGTCTTTGTCTTCAATCTGTGACTTCAGATCTAATTCTGCTCTTGTATCAGAATTGCAGCAACGTACAAAATCCTTGCTTTGAGAGAGTGTTAATATTTTTTAACTGAAGACAAAAATGGAACAGGTTAACTGTATTTCTCATGGTATTTTGTAGTGATTTCAAGTGACTGTGAAAACCAAAAGAATTATATACTTTTATCCATTTCAGCCATTTTTTAAGAATCACAGCTGATTTAAAACTCTTTAGTTAAAATATACATATCTATGACTATAATCTTTCTCCCTCACAAGATAACTGTCACAATATAAAGAACATTCAAACTTCCTTATTATCTCTCAGTGCTCAATAGAGGANCTGCCTCAATCTACACAGATACACTGTATGGCTTCCAAGTCTGTAAAAATACAGAGCTTCGCATGCTGAAACTGCATTAATCTGTACCGGATGGCTGTGTCCATGGATTACTCCATGGATACAACCGAACAACTCAGGAGATCTAAACTTATGTGGATAAAAAAGTGCATGAAAGAAACCTGATGGAAAAGAACATTTAAAAATCCTATAAACTGTTAATGCCCTAAAGAAGAATAATTTAATTCAAAATTTACTTTAAATAGTTGTTTTGCAATATATCATATCAGGTAACTTGGCCGGACTAGGACTCTACTTGCCACTCTTCTTGTTAGAATTGTTGGATTGTAACAAGAGGAGCAATCTTGTTAGATTGTTTGATCGAACAACAGTATTGCTTGGCTTTGTCCGAAGTAACATCACTTCAGACTAACCTAGACAGCTACAATATGAACTGGATGCAGTACAGTGCTAACAAAGATACCAGAATTATTCTGGCAGAACACAAAACAAAGACAAATTTCTCCAGCACCAGGCTTGTAGAATCGACTACTTTCAGCACTTCTAGTGGTACAATAACCAAAGTTGTTTTGTTGGAAACAAAATAGGGAAGTTTTGTAAAAAAGCTCCGCATGTTTAAAGATTTTTTTTCAGGCATAAATCGCTCACAGGCTATGCATCATTCAGACAGTAGCCCCACTTTTGTGTACGCTTGGCTCTGTTTAAAACCTGCCATCACAGCAACGTCTCGAGACAAAGCAAAATCGATTTTCTTTTGCACCTACGTTTTAGATTTACATTCCCGAGAGGCTGGGCTAGTGGCATTTATTTTTCTAAACACGGCAATACAGGAAGGTTTCAGGCTTGGCGGTGCGCTCCAGCCGCCCGCTCCCACCCCACACGAGTGCCCCGCTCCGCTGCCGCTCCTGAAGACTCTCCTGCGTCCCAAGCGCTTCGCCCTCCCTCCCACCCGCTGCTGAGCGCTCCGGCTCCGCTTTCTGCCGCTGT
>WBMY01001925.1:175643-195433 GCA_013397315.1 Donacobius atricapilla
GCGTCGCCTGGCGAGCATCTGGCTTTGGAGGATGGTCGTGCGCGCTGCTCAGCACCACGCTAGGGACAGAGGGTCGAAGTGTGCCGATTGCGGGCTTCTCTGAAGGGAGAAAGCGAGTGCGTGCATATTGGTGCACAGGCCAATTGCGAGTTGGTGAATTTTCTGGAAGATTGAAGTTGTGCGTCCTTTGGTGCTTTGGGTGTACTTCGCCGAGAAACGGGCTCTCAGTGAGTTTCCTTTTGGAGCAGCACAGAGGACCGCCATAGCACAGTATCGCCCTTCCCGCTATATTTCACACAAAAACATTCTCCCATATTTTGATCGAATATTTGTAGCAACTCCAGGTGTGAAGGAGACTCCAGCGCCCCAGACACTAAGCTTCAAGGAAAGTCCCTCTTCAAGGCCTCCTCAGCGCCCTTTGTGACAGAATTAATTCCTGTGGAAGGTGAGACCTCACAGCCAAAAAGCGCAGCTGTCCTTTGCCTGCGACTGCCCAGGGACAAACCGCTCCTGATGCGGGTCATACAGGGCAGAGGGGCCGAGGGTGAGGCCGGAGAGGGCAGGTCTCCTTCAGTGGTGACTCTGCTGCATGACACAGCGTGGTGTCCCGTGATGGGCAGTGCTTGCAGAGGGAAAAGTCCACTTCCTTCTTCCCCACAGTAAATTGATGTTAGCACTAATGAGGGACACAGGCATTATTTTAAGTCAAAACACTGTCTCTCTTTCCTTATTGCAAAATGGACTGTGCACCCACCTGATACTCAACAGAGCTGCCAAAGTACAAATCTCTCATATTTTATGCCACTTAAAAAAGTCTCTGGTTTTAGTTTCTTTCAGTGCAACTTTCGGCAATTGCTGTAATGGCAGTGCATTTCTTATTGGCACTGTCTGCGCGTTAGAAAAAAGAGAGTAACTTAGGAAACCTAATTCTTAGACCTGTTTTCATGGTGTTCTTCTTCTATCAACATCCAAGTGTGAGCAGATCTGCAAGAAAAGCTTTTGGAAAGTCATTGTTGGGCTATGAACTGTTTTTTTAAGGGGAAGTCTTACCTTGAATTGATGAAAAAAATCACCAGTACTGAATAAGCAATTGTACTGGACCTTGCTGGGCAGAATTGGCTTTCATTACTGCAGCCAATATGGTGTTACATCTTTGATTTTGGCTAAAAGAGTATTGATACCACACTAATAATTTGTCTATTCCTGTACACTACTTGCACAATATCAAGACTTTCTCCACTTTTCACTCTACTCCTGACCCCAGTGTGTAAGCTAGAGATGTACAAGGAGTAGGGAGGAGGCAGAGCTGGGACAGTTGCTTGCAACTGAACAAAGGGATAGCTCTTATAATGATTAGAACTCAAAACTGGGGATAGATGAAGAAGGGTGAGAGGATGTGGGCTCATTCCAAGGCAGCCACCAGTAGTCTGGTATTTGCTGGTTGTCACTGTACTTGTGGGAGGCGGTGGGTGACCAGCTCTGCAGCACTTGGTGTGGTTGTGATCTTGTTGTTCTTTTCCCTTCACCTGTTAAATTATGTTTATCTTGACATGTGACTT
This sequence comes from Donacobius atricapilla, assembly GCA_013397315.1. NCBI lineage: Eukaryota > Metazoa > Chordata > Aves > Passeriformes > Mimidae > Donacobius > Donacobius atricapilla. The sequence continues at coordinate 177,203 of WBMY01001925.1, forward strand.
TTTTTGATCTCCCTCCTCTGTCCTCAGTCCCGCTGAGAAGGGGGAACTGAGCATTTGGCTGTGTGGGTACGTGGCTGCTGGCCCGGGTCAGCTTATGGGACCAGTGGAGGGGAATTCAAGTCAGCAGTGCATTTTTAGGCTGTCCGCAGTTTACTTTTTCTTTCCTTTCATATGAGATTTAATGCAAATAGCTGAGTTCTGCAATACTGATTTTTGGTAAGGTGCTCACAACAGTGGAGTATCTTATTTAATATGTTACATGTAATGTTGTATATTAGCATATCCTAACATATACATTACCATTCTGAAGCTTTCCTGTGGTGTGTGGCCATCTTTATTAAAGGCCAGTAACCAATAAAGTAAAATAATTCCTCATTTCTTTCCGGAGATGTTTAATAAGTGTAAATCTGGATTTTCTGGAAAGATTCAGTAAGTTTGTGGATTTTCCTACCCAACATGAATATATACAGTAGAAATTAATAATTTTTACATGGTGTCCAACTAGCTGTGCAATGTAATAATTGCAACAATTAACTTTGTAATACTCCATACTTTTTGAGACTATCTGAGGGAGTTTCAATGCTTTCACCATGGCAATGTATTTTGAAAGACCTCCGCTTTCAGCAGTCATGATTGTTTGCTTGAATGATTTATTAGAGTATTCTCAAATCTCATTTCTTTACCATACTGACTTTAGGATCAGTAGAATTTATAAGAACAAATTACAAAATTGAGCCTCTCCAAAATTTGCTAATTTGTAGTTATAAAAGTGTCTATTCTATTGCCTTCCTACTACTTCTGGTGCCTTCCGTTTTCATCATTACAGGGACTGGGTAGTTTGGAGAAAATACAGGTAGGTATGTTGAAATAAGACTTTCTTCAGGGAAGCTGCCATACTGAGGTGTTATTTTTTATTTCATTCTCCAAGAGGGAATTGTGAGGTTGGTTTGTGTCCTACAAGTGTAGGCAACTTTTGCAGATACTGTTTGCCCTGCTAGACTTCTGCTCGAGCGCAAGGGGTGGTACTGTGTCTTACCCTTTAAGTAATTACAGGCTGAAGGTTGGCATTTTCTGAAGTACCATCTCCATTTCTATAATAGGGAACGCTGAAGTTAAACTGACGCTTTGTTGTCTGATTAAATGTGAAATTCCCTAAAATGCATAGCAACAAGAGATACAATGCCACTGACAGACAATTTTATTTGAGGTTCAAATTCTCAGCATGCAACCATACCTACAGCTAAAACTAAAGGATTTCTAAAATAGAAGTTAGTGTCAGTAAGATGGGACTGTGCGCCTTTACAAAGAGAATGCTGAAGTGACTCATTTTCCTTAAGGCATATAAAATTTCTGCACAGATCATTGAATTCAGTCATGGTTTGAGCAAAAATATGTGCTATTTGGGAGTTATTTATTATCTACTTCATTTTAATTTTGATGGAAACAGTGATTCCATGTTAGCATAATATCAGTAAACAACATTTAGAGAAAATCAAGAATCAATAGCCTGAAAGCAATGTTCTGACACAATAGCAAATGTCATACAATCATAGAAACACAAAATGGTTTGGATTGGAAATGACCTTAAAGATCGTTTCAACCCTCTGCCACAGGCAGAGACACCTTTCACTACAGATGTCCTGTATTAGAGTCAGAAAAACTGCACAGGATCAGAAGCTTCAAAACATAAGGATCATAATCTCAAATCTTTTGGCCTCCTTCTGTTATCCAAGGAGTTGCAATGATCCCTATTTTATATAAGAACAAGGCCTGAAATATTTCATAGATTTTAAAGAGCAGGTGTATGTATTCCATAAAATTTTCACTTATAGATCTATTTAATTGGAAAACACTAGTGGCAATCCCTAGGGAAAACTCACTACAATTAAACAGAAATGAACTAGGGGAGATGTCCAACATTAATTGAATTGCCTGCTCATTGTAGAATCTATAAATTATGACTGTTTTGGTTACATACTAATTTACTCCTTTGACCAAAACTGTCAGTAGCAAGACCCTTTGCTATATGAAATCAAGAGTAATAAGAAAATTCAGGGCTGTGAGGGTATTTTCTTTATCAGTTCAGAGTAATTGTAATTATATATGTTATTTTGTATCTATATAAATATAACTATTTTAATACTGTATCTTTTGCATGCAATAGCCACATTTATCACCCTTCCCCTCTATTTTTACCTCAAAACAAGAAATGTGTCATACTTAAAAGTGTTGATAGTTTTGCTCACTAGTGATTAAGAGTAGTTGTGGGACATACTTTTTACACGCTAAAGAGTGTAATATGAGTAATTGTGATGTCTAAATTTAAAATTTTATGTGGGACAATGCAGGCTAAGATTGTAGATTAGTTGAGGAAAGATGTGTTCTGAGCCTAGATGGTGTTACAAAATACATACTTAAATGGAAATGAAGATCTGGGCCTGTCTGGTCTTTATGACTTCTTGCATTGCCTGCCCATGACTAGTTACAGGTTCTAGCTTTTGTTTTTATAGAAATGATTAATATGTTTAAATGAATATTAAAGAATGGTGCATTGGATGAAAACAATGGCTGAAAGAAGGAAAAGCATATACAACAGCAAGTTATGATTGGACAAAACCTAAGGCTTTTTTAAAAGTAAATATTTTTGTAAAGTAATTACCTAATTATAGCATAAAAAATAACTACAGCAATGGGCAACAAGAAGCTTATAAACTGATTTTTAAGAAGATTTGAGAAAAATTCTTGGGAAGAATTTATTATCTATTAGTAATCTCTGCTTTGACTGAAAACCACCATGAAGATTAAAAAAAAAAAAAAGAGGGAGGATACATAATCACATTTTAACTGTCAGAAGACTGAGTAACTATGGAGGGGATTCTGTTTCAGCACCATTTCCAGGGCACTTCAGTCTATAAAATGCTGGATATGTACGTAGCCTCTGAAAACCATCTTGAACTACCACTATCAGCAAAAAGGACAGTGCTGGAAGCCCTTGTGTCAGAGCTGATGATTGCATTGACGTGTAGTTGCACCATCAACAGAAGCTTTTGTTTTTTCATCATTGTGTACATAGTGCATGGGGAACAAATATTCTTCACCCTGTTCCTTTTGTGATTCCCCCTGTTTGCAGGATCAATTAATGCATGGGTTAATCCACCTTCCCTCCTCTTGTGTACTGTAATAATTAATGCCTAGATGAGCATTCCTCTTATGCGCTGCCATCTTAGAAATGCAAAAGCAGAGCAGCACTGGATGGAAACATACTGTGAGGGGGGACTGCACTGGGTGAGACCTGTGGTATGGTTAACTGTCACGCCTCCTGGTCATGTGCATTGGCATTTAAGCATCTCCAGTTTCATTCTAAGGCTGTTATATAATTATATGGATAATAAAAGCAGCCACATTTATACTGAATCAAGAACATTAGTAAATAGAGACAAATAGTTGAAATTTTCAGGTCCTTAATAGACGCAGAAATGAAAATAGTAAAAAGTATTCCCATGGTAAACCTACAAGAGGGACATGAAACTCCTGATATTTTAGTTTCAGCTAAAACATGGTTGGACTAAGTAAAACCTGTAAATAGTACAAATTACTTCAATAGTTATATGTATATGTGTGTGTATATATATATTCACATATGCATATATATATGCATACTTACAAATAGAAGCCAATTCAGTATAAACCCACTTATATGACTTTTCTATACTATTTCTCTTAAATTCCCCTGTCATGCCTTTGTCAATGAACCCCTCTCTCATCTCAAGGAACAGTGAGGAGACATGAGAGAGAAAGATACTGCAAAATCAGCTTGGATGCAGCTGCAGTTTTATTCTCTGTGTAACATTTGTCAGCTTTTTCCTATAGAGAGAGTCACTCAATCTTTGCACTGTGGTCAAGGATCTTGTATTTGCTTAAATGTAGTGCTGGCACAGGTTGCATCTGCGCATTTATGCTTTAGTCTATTAAACACTTGTAGAAAATGAATTAGCTGTCGCCCATAGTGCTCAGAACTAGTAATCTGAGATGGAGCCACGCTGCTTTCTGAAGAAAGAGTATACCAGATATCAAGAAATCCCTCTCTTTGTGAGAGCATGTTGTGGAGACACACAATAGATCTTTTTGTGAAATCAGTTTATAATTCTCACAGTATCTGATGCACAAAAGACAGATGTAATATTTCTGGATTGTGCCAACTCTGGAAGAGCTATGAAGCATTTCCACATCACTGCACCTGAACAAATGAGTCCTGCCAGATCCGAGCTGACCTTGCATCCCAGTCATAAATATCTTCCAGCTGAACAGTGTGGGCAATCCAATCCAGGATTCACTGTCAAATGAATCCCGCTACAAAATACTATGAAATTATAATTTTATGGTATTTTTTTAACTCTCTGTTAACATGACCCAAATTCCTGCCTTTACACTCAGAATAAATATTTTGGTAATGTCAGAGTTGAATAATATGAATAATATAGTTTCAATTTGTTTGCTGCTGCAAACCAGGTATCTGGGGTCTTCACAGTGAACCAATATATCTGAGATGATGTACTCTAAGGAATATCCTTGAAGTTGCACAAATGGCACTTTTCAGTCTTCGTCATATTTTGTTTTCTGAGACTTGAGTTAGCAGTGACTTAATTTTTCCACAGCCTGTCTCTGAATAAAAACTACACTAAATTGTGTTTAAAAAAAAAAAAAATCTAAACTCTTATAAATGCTTTGAACACCACTATCTTATCCATGATGGAATTGATTTGGGAATCCTTGGATGCAAGAATGTTAACTTTCCTTTCAATGTACAGAGGACCAGAAATTTGGCTATTTAAATGAATATGCCATTTATACTGATATTGTTACCTAATTTTGTGCATACGAAAGAATTTGACCAGAAAGAAACTGTACTTCTAACAGCTATAATAATGTATGTCATCAAGAAGACAGATTTTCTGCCAAAACACAGAAGGATTTCACAATCAGATTACTAATCCTGAAATTTTAGGTTGGTTTTCTAGTTCGTCTTTAGTCCAGATTATAAGAAAGAAAAACCACTTGATCAGGTCTAATAACATGTTTTTCCTTGTTGGTGTACAAATAGACACACCGTCCCACATTTTAAATGTCTTTGAACAGTCTCTAATGTTATATCTTGGACTAAATCAGTTCAAACTCAAACATTACTTTAAAAACACGCTTATAGAATTATTCAGAGCCATCAGAAGGAGTTAAATCAACATCATTGTTTTTTTCTTTTTTTCCCATTGTTACACCACAAAAAAGGTGCAGGTGCTCTGTGCAAAAATGGAAGCATCACGTGGCCATACAGAAGCTTTTGAGCTCTAGGGGGTAAGACAGGAGCAATCTCCATTTTAAATAAAACTGAGGCTTAAAAAACACTTAGAATGAATCATGAATATGGGAAGCTGAAAGATCTCTTTTATCTTCCCCTAATAAGAACATGAGAAAAAAAATCTCAGCCAGATTTCTGTCAAAGTTGACCCAAGTGCACACAAAAGCATTTGTAGCTGCTTGTGAACTGAAATCATTTGAGATCTCGTAGTTTTGAAACAGAAAGCAGAAGTTACCTTGATTTTAATCTTATTTACATTGATGTTATACAACAGTGACTTCTCTATGTCTGGTAGACTTCTTAATTAATGCTATCAAAATTTCCTTTAATGCCTATAATATATGTTTTTCCTAGCCATTTTTGTAGTTAAACAAAACTCTTAAGAAGCTGCACAGAGAAATGGAATGAAAAAATCTTGTATGAAAGAGGAACACTTTTTTCTAGATTATTTTTCAAATATAGACATATGCTTGTGACAAAGTAAAAGAAACAACAGTTAAAAAAGCAGCACATGGGGCATTTAGTCAGACACTGTACTGAAGATGTCCCTTATTGAGGTGGAAGTAGAGGCACTAAACTATGCCTTTCAGGACTAATCACATATGAATGATGTGCTTCTAGAAGAGTCACAATCACAGCACTTCTAACAGCAAGTGAAGGGTAAAAAAATAAGGCATGCGGTATGTGAAGCATCAAAAGCTGGGTTTTTTTTGTTTTGTTTTTAGTTTCCTTTTTTTTTTTTAATTTATGTCTAAATGCGTGATGCAGCAGGCAAAAATAATTTAAATAAAACTGATATTTGGAGTTATTTAAAACAATAGGTTTTGTTTGCCTCTCTGCAGCTGTGGACCAAGATGGGGTGGCTTTGTCAGGGGTTTTTTGTTGAGCAAAAAATCTCTTTTCTGTATATAACATTTTTCAAGTGCAAATCATGTAGGTCTATGTGTGAATGCTGTACATAATGTCATATTATAGTGATGAAAATCAGACTTTGTGTTTGAAAACAGGTACATTATGGGAAAAGTTTGGAGGCAGATATGTTCAAAAGACTCCAGATGGCTCCAGACACCCAAATGAAACTCAGATCTGTCTGGAGTGTTGGAGTCTTACTGAAATACCTGGAAAACTGATGCTTGTTTCCTAGTCCCTGCCTAGCCTGATTCATCTCTTGCAAGTCATACAACTGTGTAGAACCCAGAATGTTAAATCAAACTGTGTATATGACCCCTACATGATGTGTTTGCATGGATGGAAGACATGCACGGTAGAAAACAGAAATAATTGAATTTCACCAAAGTTTTAGAAAGACACTGTAAATGGATATCACTGACCTAGACTGTATTCAGTTATTCTTCTGTTTTGCAGTCTTTCAAATAATTTAAATGCATCTCCACAGTGGTTGAACTTTTTATCAATCTCACTAGCCATGCAAGAAAAAGATTATAAAAAAGATGGTGACGGATGAAGGAGACTGTGATTGCAAGACTATCATTTAGAGAAATATTTCTATTGTAACAACTTGCATTGGACTCTATTTTGAGGAGGCATTTCCATTGCATTTGTGAGATGTACTGTATTCTTGCTGGGGACTGTTCACTTTTTCAGGCCTCATTTTTAGGCCTTCCAAAATCCATCTAGGAGAACATTCTGGTTACTTCCCCCCCACACTTATTTTTATAAAATAGCACTTTATCTTAATTATTTGTTTCTCTTTGTGGGATGCAGTAGTTACAGCCAAAGTGTAAATGCTTTCCCAACATATTCATGCACTTTTTGTAGCTTGAAAAATGGATCAACAGAAACTGAGGCAGGTGCTTCTTGTTGGCTTTTGGATCTAAGGAGCGTTGTTGACTCAATTAGTTGGGTATTTCAGGGAATTCAGGGCATCCTGAAGGTACCTCCAGGTTTCTTCCTTAAATGTGTTAAGAGAAACAGTGAACTATTGAGGTGATTTTCATTACATGGAATAAGCATTTTTTATGAGAGATTTTAGTGAACTTTGAGACTAACACTCTGTCCTTATTTTTTAAAGCTGCTATTGCCTTAGTTTATAACGTTTATATTGTTGTAATCTTCATTTTCTGCATTTCTGTTAATATATCTTGACTTACTTGTTTTTCAATGCTTAGAAATCTGTGATGAGAATTATTTTGAACTTACTAGGATCTCAGCTGTGTGTATCTATATGGCTATAAGGCAGTCGTAGATCCATGACCATAGGGAGAGAACATTTACTTTCTGTGATTCTCTACATCCATTCATGCACATGTGTAGATTTAGAGTTCACAGCATGCTTCTTTCTCTTCCTTACTCTCTTCCCATCTCTCCACAATACATTTTCTTCTTTTATCATGTTTGTGCTCTTGTAAGATGAACAAATTTTTTTCAGTAAAGCAAATGTCAGTGGAAGGGCAACAGTTTTTTGAACAACTCTGCCATATATAAATACAGGCTGCAAGTATTACTACCTTTGAATTTCTATCTCCTTAGCAGCACTGTGTCTTGCATTAGACCAACTAAGGCAATATAATTTTGTATTGAATACAATAAAGTACAGAAAAATATTATGACAGAGCATCAAAATTATTTTTATTAGTACCGAGTCAATAATTATCTGTGTGAGTTGACACAGGCTGGCAGCACAAAACCATGGCTGAAATGCAAAGAGTAAATTTATTTTATTTCCTCACTAGCGGGAGGACCCTGGTGCAGCACCAGGAGGTGTTGGAAGACACTCAAGCAGGAACAGAGGCACCATCAAGCTCAGCCCACCTTAATGGCTGGCAGGATTCTTGTTTGTGCCCATTTATAAAGGACTCATGCAGCCATAGTTTACCACCCTGCTGTGACCTCCCTTGTACTTTCTTGTGATCTCTGAGTTTTGATCTTCTCTTTCCCAGGACAGGCAACTCAAGCATGTCAGTGAGGGTGTCTCCAAATCTCTCCCAACACCAGTGTTATCTTTACACAGAAATTCTACTTAAAACAGACAAATTACCAACAGCAGTAGGCATAAAATATGGCATTTACCACACTATTATTTTCCAGGCTTTGGCATTCCCAGCTGCAAGGTTACTTGAGATAATTTACCATCCTCCTCACCATTCTTCTGCTTTCAACCCCTTCTTCCCAACAACATCTAATTCATAAGTTCAGCAATATTTCTTAGTGGCACTCCACAAGGTAAGTTTGTGATTTATTTTTTTTCCATTTATTATTATTTATATAACATCATGGAGGTGCATGGCAATTCAGAGTTTTTTAAGGCAAATCCCCAGCCCTGTGGATGCAAAAACAAACATGACAAATAATAGTGTTCATGTGTGTAGATAGGAATAATATGAAAATAAAAAAGGAAATAGGGAAGATATGTTGCCTAAGGGACAGTATGCGTTGACATGCATATAGAAATATAATAAAAGGCCATTGAGGTCACAAAATTAAATACTTGAAGGTAAAAAATGCTAGAATTGAAGATCCTATGCAGTGTTTTAAGTCACCCTTCTAGACTGCATCTGTCTTCTGAAATTACATGGCCTGTAAGCCATCTTTTCCAGGAACCCTGACTCATTGCATAGCTAGGGCAGACTTGCTCTGGTGGTAAATCAGGTTGGATAGACATGAATTTTGCCGATGAAATTAATGTGGTTCTTTTAAACTGGACTGGACATTATTTGATGAATGAGGATTTTGCCTATGAAGGAAGCGTTAAACAGTATATACACACAGACTTCTAAAGGACAGTAATTTTGCACTGAGCCTTCTCTGTGGTTATTCTTCACTACAAATGAGAGTGTCTTTCTGTGTGTTAGTTTACTGCTCTTTCAGAGAGGAAGGGCCTTCCTCCCATCTGCCTCTCCTCCTCCCTCCCAGTACTGGGGGTTGTCAGTGACTGCCTGCACAACGATGTTAGGGAGCAGCTGATGTCCTGTCAGCCTACTGCACTGCACATTTTGATGTTAGATGAGCATTAATAAAAAACAGAAATATCAGCTTACAGAATAACTGCCAATGCTCTCATAACGTGAATGAAGCAGGGGGTCTTGCAAAAAAATTATGTTTGTACCACTAGGGGTTATGTACTATACAGCAGGCACATAGTGGTTTTATAGTTGGTCACATGTGACTTTAGTCTTGAATCTTATCTTTTGGGACCCTAGCTTTGTAACTGCAATGCATAACTTAGCCAGACTACTGTGGGAAAACCATTAAATTTCTCACAAAATATCCCATAACATTTATAGGATCCTTATTTCATTTACAAAATACTATAATTCATCACTGAATAGCTGAATAGCTAAAATCCCCCTTTATTCTAGCATTCTGAGGAGAAGAAAAAGCTGCTTCTGATAAAGTTTAAATGAAGTTATGAAAGATCCAATTTTATGCAGAAGCATGCAAAAATCATTGTTAAAGGTCATGGTCTGATGAAGTTATAAACAACTGGCATCATGACTTTCTGGAAAGGTCATGAACCTCAGTGCTATACAGTACAACTCCATCTACAGCATTCACCTTTTTCTATGTCTTGTTTATATTCTTTTTTCCCAACAGGTAAATATATTCAGAGATTATTACAGGACTTGAATGTGAGAAGGAGGAAAAACTAAGTAAGACTTTAATATGACTTTCTTTTCTTCAAATGTTCTTTTATGTTCCACAAATGTTCTTGAAAGCTCTCCTTGTAAATTTAAGGGCCTACAAGAAAATTTGTGAACCGTGTGATCAGCTGAACTGCATCTTCCCAGGAGTTCAAACTGAAGAGAGGCAATATATCCACATCAGGTAAATATGAAATGGATGGCTGATGACTGGTGGCTTACACAGAAGTCTTTATCTACTTGATAAAAAGACAGTATCTGCGGAATGAAAATCATTGCCTTCACCAAAGGTATTTAACTGATACCACATTTGTTAGTTTCAAAGCAAATAGAGAATGATGGATAGAGAGATCTGCATATACTGGACACTGACAGCAGTTGAGCTGAGTTTTACTTGAGGCATGTTTTTTGAATAGTGTCACCAAGCTGAAATGATGCCTGGTCTGTGAATCAGTTGAGCATCTTTACCCCATACTGTCAGTCTAGTATTGGTGGTTACTGCTATGTCTGTTCACAGTTCTCTCCTTTCAATTTGTTTACTTAATGGATGGCAGTGCTTGATCGTTTACTAGGTACTTGGATGTTGAATGCCAAAAGAGTGGATAAAATAGACCGTGGAGTCTAAAACTACTTTTGGAATGCATACTTCAATCAGTATGAGATGGCTGCATGTAATATTTAGTTAGACAAATATTTGTTAATTTAGAAAAAGCAAATATCAATGAAGAAAAGTCAGCAGGTGTGGTGACGAAGACTTCCCTAATGTCATTTTGACATCACCCTAAGTGTTACTCAGTCACAGAAAGAGACAATAACAGCAATCTGCCTCTCACTGTGCATGCATTCCTTAACTAAACTCCAGGGCGACAAAAGGATCACCTCGAAAATGCGAGTGAGGCAGAGAGCTGTATGACACAACAGCACACTTCATCATAATAAATCTCTGTCTGCTGCTGTTTTATCTTTAAAATGTGTCAGCTAAGGTAAACATGTAGTTCAGACAAAAAAGAACACAAAAAGCCATAGGGTGGTTCAAGCTTCCTTAACAGCAGTGACAACTTCTAAAGTCCTTATCTCATATTTAGAGAGGTGTGGTTAGTTAGTTACAAAGAGCTTCGGCTTTTGCTCGCATGACAGTGGAGCTCTTGGCATTGTAATTTTTCTTTCAAAATGTCAATTTGTCATTAATTTATCCAATTCTGCCTGAATATGAAGTGGGTTTAGTAAAAATTGTGGGTGAAGCAAACTGGAAGGCTAGAAAGGTTGGAAAACAGTATTATATTTCAAAACAGACAACAGATTGGAGGAATGTTTAGGAAAACTAATTTAATTTTTGATATAAAGAAATACCAGAAACTACATTTACGAATGAGTATCAATGGCATAACTGAGGAAGAGTCAGCTAAAGATAAGTGTTGCTCTGAAAGTGATCAGGATGTTCTATTTTATAGAGGCCTCAGCGTGAATTAAAAATACCATGATACTACTAAACACATTGTTTTGGAATATAAGAGAAGGAGAACAATCATCAAGGCATCCGAAATACTTCTACTCTAAACAGCATTACTACAACTGTGGCTGGAGAGCAATTTTCAGTTGTGAGCCCATGTATTTCCAGAAATATGTAAGGACACTGTCTAGAGCAGAGTGATTTAGAGGCAGTCCAGTCCAGTCCACAGGACTGGTGGTAGATGTGGGAGCTATGACCTGTTGAGCTATTAGCATGAACAAAAAATACAACTAGAGACAATGGCCTTCATGTAGCTGAAGGAGTATGGAAAAGGAAAAGAAACAATCTATTCAGTCTGTTTGAAAAATAGCTGTAGGAGAAATAATATGCTTAAGCTACAGCCAAAAATTTCCAGGATAGAAATAAGGAAAAAAATTCTAATAAGGAGGGCAATGAGTAACTGCAATAAATAACATGGGCAGGTTTTGGAATCACTGTCTTATAAAGGCCACAGAACAATTCTCTGGCATATACCTCATCCAGTCCTCTTCTGGGAAAGAAGCCTGACACAGGGGACCTCTTGTTCTTCCTTCAAGGTTTCATTTTCTAATATTAAGTTTTACTTCTACAGTGAATTTGAGATTAAGAGAGGTCCGAAATAGATTTCTTTTTTTTTTTTTCTTTCCCAGCAGGCAGCTTATAGCACCCCTATTCCCAGCCATAGGCAAATGTTCACAATCCTTAGTTGTTTCCTGATTGCACACAGAGTAAGTTTTTGCCTTATTTTGTGAAAGGGATGTAACCTAAAAATACTCTCAAGGTGTTATTTTGGTATCTGGAAGTTACAAATTGCATAAAATAAACTGGAAATTGTTCCAGTGAACCCTATACATGTACACTGGTAACATCTCTTCTTGCAGATTTCTTCTATTACCATCATATCTTCCAGCAATAGTACTGGAATAATGCATTCCTCCATGTTTTCTGCTCTCATGCCTGGGTGAAAACATGAATCTATTGGGACAAAATTCTGAGAGATAGAATGAGTGTGTCATGCTTGGAAGTAGCCTGCTTGAGCACAATAATTTGACGTGTTGTGATGCAAATTTACAGAGTTCATATTCTGCATGAAGACTGTGTTAATTCACAGCACACAGAAAGGGTGAGAGTCATCCCATCTAATTCCAGGCATCTTTCATTATCGAAATGGTATGTATATCCAGGAAAGACAAGTCATCTAGAATCCAATAAAGAAGAAATGCATTGCTGAAAGATGACCAGTTACTTAAGTGGAAAAACTAATCTTCTGCATACTTTATTCTTCTTTTGAAAACTGGAAACAGTTTAGGCTAATGTCTAAAAAGATTAAATTATTTGAGCAGTGATTTCTTCTTCATTGCAGCTGGATGAATTAAAGTCTAAAAGTGGTCTAATTTTACCTGTGGAGACATCTGAGTTACAGGGTTTAGGAAGGTAGATCACACACTGGTGGAAGAATACCCTACTAAAGTTATTTGACATACATTTTGACACATAGGTCTCTCTTATTCATAGATGTCTAAAGTCATGTCCTAACTTACTTACATTTTTTGTAAAAACAGTAGAGGAAAGATACCAAAATAGAGGAATAATTGTATTTAGATAGGGACTTGATTAAGATGACAAAACTGTAGCTTGCTTGATAACTTAATAAGTCATCTCTTACAGTGATGTATGAGACCATTCCCAAAAATGAAATAAATCTGCACATTCTGTCAACTAAGTACATTCCTGTAAGTGACTGCAAATATTTAAATATCTTTTAAGGTTAAGGCACCATTTTATCTATAAAGTAAGCATTGATATTAAATATTGTATGATAAATTTTTCTTAGTATTGACAGTTGTGAAGTGTCTTGGTTAGAAAAGACAGGTATCTGCTAGGGAGGGCAAGACATCCCTTTGAAATGGAGAATTCAAACCCCCTCCCTCCAAATTACTAAAACTTTGATATTAAGTCGGCTCTCAGGCAAAGACATGGGGACAGGAATAACAGCTCTTTACCAGTATGTATAACAAGGCAAACAAACAACAACAACTACAGCATTAATGANTTCCTCAGGAACGGCCCTGGTGATGGCAGTGAGAAACTCTTCCTGTAGCAAGAGCAGACTGATTGTTCTCTCTCTGATGCTGAGAGCAAGAAGGGAAAAGCTGCTCCTTCCCCCTGTCCTTTACCTGCCTAAAACCTCACGGTACCTCTTTTTCTCTCAGGGAGAAAAAACTCTCAGAGACCAGAAAAAAGGGTGTAGCCTGGTGCTACTCTTTCCTAGCCTTTGTATTGTTTTGGTCAAGCACCCATAAGTACCCAGTAATTGGTCTCCTAGTGACTTTGTGGGAAAAAATTCTATAGGGAAAAAAACCTAATCTAACCCCCAACATGAAGACAAGAGTTCAACTAATGCTTTAAACAAAGGAATGTATTAACTTCTTTGATGCCTGAGCTAATTTGTATTGCCTAAAAATAAAATACTAACTTCTGCTTTGGGTTACAGTTTTTGCAATCCGAAAGAAGGTTAGTGTACTTTGATGAAAAGTCAGATGGGTTTACAGGGTTTATTTTACACTGCTTCTGCTTTCTTGGATGTCTTAACTGGGAGATGTGTCAACAGCAGATAGAGATTCAGAAGACTGCAAGAATTAACTTGATGAGCTCTTTTTCTCTCTCCACTTTTTTTATTCCTAATATTTATTTTTCAACATGAATAGGAAGATCACTCAGCCAGGACAGCCGGCATTCATTGAACAAATGGATACGCCCTTGTGTTGCTGTGCTCAGCAGACTAGGGAAGAAGTTACCATGAGGGCTGCTGCTCAGGGGCTAGCCAGCCTTTGCTTGGTTGGTGCTGAATAATTGTTTTCAGTTGTGTCACTTGTCTTTTCTGGCTTTTATTGCTCTCTCTTTATTATTTCCCTTTTCACTAAAATATTATTAGTATTAGCATTAGTATTTGCATTATTTCTATAATTATTTTATGTTCATTATTAAACTCTTTTTATCATAAGCCACTGATTTTCTCACTTTGGATTGATCAGTCAACCCTTTTGACTCTCTTCACCCATCTCTTTTGCAGGGAGTGACTGAGCAGATGAGCATGGGCTTAGTTGCCAGGTGGGGTTAAACTAACACACTGAATATTGCTGTTTCTGGTTTACAGGGAAAGATTCTTGTTCAGAATATTGTCATACACAGCATGATAACCAAAGTAGTTTGAAATAATCAGCAAAGCACCAGGTAAAGGATAAGTTCTAAAGCAATATTATGGAGTTGTCCTATAATATCTCGGTGAATTAATAATACTTCCATATATTATCTGTAGAATAGAATTGGGTGAAGAATCAAAATACCCTCAGTTCTCATTTCCAAAGTGTAAAATCAGTTGCAGTTTCACCTCCTGGTTTACAACTCCTTTTATAATACTTCTGCAAGTTTATTTTTTGTTCAGTTTATCCCTCTATTGTTACATGCCACAGCATTTACCAAGGTCATGTCCTTTATCTTGGGAACTACTGCTTTTGATGCAATATCTGAACTAGCATTTCACACTCTGTAGTAATTAATACAATATCCAACTGAGACCTAGAAAGCAGCTTTTACAGACACAAAATTGTTGCTATTTAACTCCTATGTTAGTCCACTGCTTCATATTGCACTCCATAAATTGTTTATCTCTTCTGTGCGCATAAAGCATGTTCTGCTGTGTCCATTAGCCTTTTATTAACATTCCTTCAGGGAGATATGTTGATGGCCGCTATTCAGAAAAGGCTTGAAATGAGGATTAAAAATTCTCAATTCTAAGGGTTATTTCTTTTTTCATCTGGGTTAAAAATTACTTCCAAAATCAGATGCCTGTAGCTGTTGAATGCATACACACATTTTATAATATTGTCATTAATGAAGTACCACTTAATGGGCATCATGGAGGCTCCATCTTTTCTCGCTCTCAGTGGGGAAGCATTTTCCTGAAATAATGTCTTTGGTCTCTTTGTAAAATTCCTTGTGGGGGGTAAGTGTACGCTACTATTCAAATGGGGAACATCATACTGAGATTTCTATGGAAAAATTTCAATGTATTACTTGCAACATTTTTATCCAGTTACAGCCTTTTGTAACGGCTGTACTCAGTCAGAATGTATAAATAGTGCTATAATGTATGACCACGAAAATACAGTCCATTTACTTAATCCATGCCTTACCATTGTAGGCTGGTCAAAAGGTAAATTAATTTGCTAACAAAAGCTCTATTCAGAGCATGATAATTTAGCTTTTATTGTCCAGAAAATCAGAAGTAATCCTTTTACAATAAAAAATGCATCCTAGCAAATTATGTTTCAATGCTGAGTGAAACTCAGCACGATGAACCCTTAGTAAGCTTTAGCAGGAGCAGGATAGTAGACTGGATATCAATAAGAAACTTCCCATTCACCTTAAAAGGCACAGGAGTCCACTGCAAAACCTCTTGTCCTTTTCCTGCTCCATGTGTCTGCATTTTTCTTAGCAGGATCGCAGAGGCAGATTTTTTTCCACAGTGTTTTCAATGTCCATTTGATATCATTTAAGTCATGTGCAATCCTTTGGTTGTCAGAGTGGCTATAGAATCTGTTACCACATTTGATGTCATACAGGAACAGCATTTTCCTCTGATGCTTCAGGGGAATGGCAGAGGTCTTGGCCATATGCTCTTTGAATACATTGTTGTGCCATGAATGTTAGGTTGCAGATTATAGGGACCTTTACCTCCATTCTGCCGTGCAGGTGTGTGCACTGGGAGATAGCTCACATGCTAGGCTCACAGGGCTATTGCAACATGTTCTGTTTAGTGATGTTGGACCTCAATTCATCACTCAGATAAATACAATACTAAATGAGAGGTAAGTAGTTTGCCACCTCACTGTAAGCAAGCCTCAACAGAGGAAACTGCCAGAGCTCCAGGCCTCACTGCCTCCAAATTTTTCCTGGTACTGTAGGACTCAATAGCATTTTTGAAAGTTCATATTTCTTCCTTTTTTCTCAATTACAAGGCATCTGACATACTATTCTCGCATCTCTTGATTCTGGCTCCTGTTCTAATGACATACTGCCTGAAAAAGCGTAGTTTGACTTGACCAAGTCAAACTAAGCAAGTGTGCCTAGGGATTCCTTGAAGGCATCATGTCACATGCTCCTGAAGTCCTGCTTCCTGGTGCACTGTTACTACGTTCCACGTTGGGGGGCTGTGAGTTCTTTTAAAAATATATGGTCTAGAATGAAATTAAGTCGAGGGAGACAAACACTGTATCTGAGAACCGTTTATTGGTAATGAAAAACAAAAAGGAGTTGCCCAAAACAAAGAGGGCTAAAAAAAAAAAAAAAGAAAAGACGGAAGGAAATGGAAAAGGAATGGAGGGAGAGACAAGAGCCAGTGAGAGCAGGAGAGCCAAAAGCCAGGCTGGGGCCAAGGCAAATAACACAATACCCAAAAAACCACAGGCCAAAAGACAAGTTTCCAAAAACTCCAAAAGACAGCTCTCAAAACGCCCCAATCAGCAAAGTGCAAAAGCAAAAAGCAAAAAGCTGAAAAGGAAATCTCAAAAGCCCCCAAAGCTTGTGGTGCAGTTACTTTTACACCTCCTTGCCCCTCTCATGGCCTTCCTGCTGTTGGGAGACCACTGGTCCAGTCCAATGTCCCACTGTAGTCCATTGGTACAGACCTTTTGCCATCCATTGGAGAGCCTTTCCGGAGGGTGCAGCGTTCTTGATGTTCCCCTGCTGACTGCCGGTCCCACGTGAGACATGAAATGCTTGCCGGGCAAAGTCTCCCCAGAGACGTTCTTCCCCAGGCTTCTTATAGTTGCCTCCTGCATGTGGCGCAGGTGCACCCCTCTGACATATGCCTCTGAAAAATGATGTTGAGACAAATCAAAACTAAATTGCATCCTCATAACTGTGCAGTGGGATTATCTTGGGTTCTATGAATTGTCCCAGAGCACCACTATTCCACAATAGGCCTAGCAGTCTTCTTGTATAGACAGCAGCAGAAATCGTATTTGGTAAACCAATCCATAAAATTTTACTTGCTCATGTTAGCCTGCAGTCCTTTAGAATTCTGTTCCAGCTTGGTTTTTTGGCTTCTGTTCTTCAGCTACATATCTAACAATGCAAAGTCTCTCTCAACCATTATTTAGATACATGATATAGAATATAGTCTGATCTGAATGTTAACATGGAGGAGAAAATGAGGGTTGCCAAAAGCCTGGATGATAGTCCTTGTAAATAACACATCACAATGGAGAACTACAATTTCATCCTGAATATTGATATATATACATTGTATATTCAAAATAAATATTAAATAGAATAATTTTGTTTCAATTTTGCAAACTGACACACTTTCTCCTTTGAAAAAGAAAAGAAGTATTTTCTCCACTATTACTCCCCTAGAATAAAACTTTCATTTCATGCTCTCTATATATTATGTTATAAAATTTATGTTCCACATCTGATCTGTAATATAATTTTGTAAGATCTGTAGAGGAAGATGTGTCTTATGTTTTTCTTTTGGATTAATTCTATTTTTACTTGGCTTTTCTGTAAAATTAGTAGACTCTTGGTTTTGCATATGCTTATATCTTCAAAAATATTTAAAGTAAATTTGCACATGCATGTTTATGTATGATCTAAATTTTAATTATATTTCTTGATTTTCATTTCCAAGATGAAAAAAGTTTTTCGAAATTTTGGTTAGTTCATATCAGAAAGGAAATTCATGTTCTACATCAAGGTTTTTTGGGGGTTGTTTTTTTTTTGGA
>WBMY01001925.1:195481-207168 GCA_013397315.1 Donacobius atricapilla
AAATGATATACCAACCTCAGTGATAAAAACTCATTATTTTGTACAAGTAGTCTAGAATGACTATGCATTTTCACAGTGCATGCATGTGTGTTTGTGTGTGTATGTGTGTGTGTTTGTGTTGGTGTGATTACCTCCTAAAGCAGCTGCCAAGGTGTGATGGAATCGTGCAAAAATTAGAAGAAAAATCCTGTTTGTTATATTCCACAGCAGGAGTTCAGGTGGCTCTCTGGCTAGAAAATAAGGAGATAAAGTAGAAAGAAACATGAAAAGTAGATTCTGAGGCAAATTTATTATGACATTTTCTCTCTCATGGTTAGGTAGGTCAGGTAGACAGGCAAGCACAGACCTTATGATTTTGTTTATGCATTTCTGTATCACTTGAGGGGAAAAAAAACTTTGGCTAAGAATAGTCTTGTGTTATATGATTGTAGAAAACCTTCTATATTGCCACTTAACTGTTTTCTGCTGGGTCCTTACTTTTCCATTGAATTTGTACTTTAAATGTAGCTGTTTACCCAATGAGAGCTACTACAGTGAGGGCTTCTATTTTGATAGCAGTTCAATTAAGATAGAGAGTAAATCACTAAGCCTCTTCAACCTAGCAAGCATTCAGACAGGAAAGATTTCATAGAGATCTATAAAAGATCAAGTTGCATTGAGTCAGTAAGGGCATCAGTTGAAGTTGAGAGGACATGCTCAAAACAAAGGCATTGTTCTTCACAAAATGTTGAACTTTGGAGCTGTTGGAGGCCCTGGTACATATTGCTGTAGACTTCTAAAAGTTGGTGCTAGATTAAGAGGAAAATGGCCATGGTTACAAAAGCGAATTCTCTGAAGTGTTTTCAATACAAAAACCTTTCAATTTGAAGATATGTCTGATTCAGGATATCTCTCAAATTCAAGTAGCTGACAGTCAAGAAAATTTCATCAGATTTGCCCTTTTCATAAAGGACCTTTTCTTTCTTTGCCATTTGTGTTTAGATATGGTTGTAATCAAGATTTTAAACTAATGTCTGTGTGCTCTTGTATATTCTTCTTTTTAAAAAATATAAACTGCCATATAAAATATTTTTAGTAACAGAGAGAAACCTGCCAGAGAGAAACCTGTCTCTGAATAATTTTCTTCAAGGAGCAGAACTTGTGAATGAGTAAGAGAGCAAGCTTGCAAGTGGAGATATACAGCCTGAGAATTTTGAAAAGCATAACACAAATATGGCTTTTACGTAAAAGCCAGAGCTGTCTGCAACACTCCAGGTGGGGTCTTACCAGAGCAGAGCAGAGGGGCAGAATCCCCTCCCTCCCCTGCTGCCCACGCTGCTTTGGATGCAGCCCAGGACACCTTTGGCTTTCTGGGCTGGGGGTGCCCATGGCTGGGTCATGTCCAGCCTCTCATCCACCAGCACCTCCAAGTCCTTCTCACAAGGCTGCTCTTTGTCTTTTCATGCCCCAGCCTGGATTGATAGCAAGTGCAGCACCTTGAACTTGTTCTAGTTAAATCTTCTCAGGTTCCCAGGGCCTCATGAGCTTATCCAGGTCCCTCTAGATCTGGTCCTTCGAGTGTGTCTATAGTATCACTCAGTTTCGTGTCATCCAAAAGTTTTCTGCAGATGTACTTGATCCCTTAGTCTATGTAATTGATGAATTTATTAAACAACACTGGCCCAAATGGATTCCTGAGAAACACCACCTGTCACTGATGCCCATTGGGACTCTGAGCCATTGACCACTACCCTCTGGTGCCACCTATATCCATTTTCTAATCCATCTGACAGTCCATTCATCAAATCCATCTGCCTCTAATTTAGAGATAGAGATATTATGGAGAGCTGTGTCAAAAGTCCAGATAAGTCCAGAAGTCCAGATAATTGGCATCTGTAGCCTTTCCCTTGACCACTGATGGAGTCATGCTATCACAGAAGCCACTGGGTTTGTCAGGTAGGACTTGCCCTTGGTGAAGCTGTGCTGGCTGTCCTGAATCACCTCCCTGTCTTCCATGTGCCTCAACATAGCTTCTAGAAGGATCTGTCCATGGTATTCCCAGGCATTAAGGTGAGGCTGATGTTTGGTACTGTCCAAGGTTCTCCTTTCTACCATTTTAAAAGATATGTTTCCCCTTCCAGTTACCTGGCACTTTGTCTGACTGCCAAGACTTTTCAAATACTGTGGAGAGTGGCTTGGCAACTACATCAGGTAATTTTCTCAGAACTCTGAGATGTATTTAATTTTGTCCCATAGTCTCATGCACATCCAGGTTCCTCAAGTGGTCACGTGCCAGATTTTTACTTAAAGTGGGAGAGACTTTGCTCCCTTGTTCCCCGTCCTGCTGTCCATCCACTTGAGAAGTGTGGGAGGAGAGGTTGCCATTGAAGACTGAGTCAAAAAAGTTGTTGAATGCCTCAACCTACTCCTTATCCCTGGTCATCAGTTTTCCAACACTGTTTGTCAAAGAAGGCTCACCTTCTTTGACCTACCTTTTCTGTTTAGTGTACTTGTAGAAGTTACAGGTTCTTTGTGTTCCATGCTGGGCTCAGTCACAGCCTTGTCTTGGTCTTCCTTACCCTATCCTTACACAGCTGAACTTCATTTCTATACCCTTCAAGGGTAACTAGTGCTACCTTCAGCTGTCTCTGCATTTGATTCACTAGCTTTAGTTTGACCAGCAATTTCCTACTCTGCCATGCCTGTCTCTTGCTTTACTTGCACAATTTCTTCTTGGGATTTACAGCTCTTGTGCTCTATGGAAGGTGTCCTTAAATATCTGCCATCTCTGTTTTGTTCCCTTGCCCCTCAGGGCAGTTTTCCAGGGGATCCCACTGGCTCACCTCCTTGAATAGCTGGAAGTCTGCTTTCCTAAAATTCAGGAGCCTAACTTTACTACTTACCTAACCCGTATCTCTCAGGACTGCAAACTCCATCAGTGCAGCCCAGGCTGCCTTCAGTCTTGATGTCCCTGGTTCACTTCCTTACCTTGGTGACCATCAGATCCAGTATCACATCCCCTGATAAGGCTATTACCTGGCTCAAGAAGTTTTCCTCCATGCATTCCAGGAGTCTCCTGGATTGCCTACAGCTTGCTGTGCCACTTTCCCAGCGGATGTCAGGGTGGCTGAAGTGCCCCAGCAGGACAGTAGCCAGCAAGTGTAACACCTCCTGTAGCCTGAGCAAGACGGCTTTGTCCCTAGGCTCCACTTGATCAGAGATATGAGTTTGCCGCTGCAATATCTTGCACACAGACTGTCATGGAATAGTAATGATAACAGGAAAACCTGTGCTTTTTCCTTTTTTTTAAGGCTATCTTCATTGTCTTTTTCATTCACTGTAATTTCATTGTGGAGCCTGAGTATCATTATCTATGCATAAAAGGGAACATAGGAACAGGAGGAAAATTTGCAAAGAAAGAACATCAGCCAAGAGTAAGACTCAAGCAAGACTCTGAGGGTCCTTTTCTGCCACCTTTTTTTTTTTTTTTTGTGAACAACTTCTTTTCAGGGGTAACTTATGGAAGATAAAGTAAGAATGAGAGAAGGAAACACATCAAGTAAGGTTTTGAAACTGATGATTTTGATGTGTTGAAAAGGGGTTTGAAAACATAGTGATGGACAGATTTTATGTGATAGAGTATATTCAAACACATTGCGAAAAATCAAGTTCCTAATTCTTCAAAGTTCATTAATTAAAAGGTACCTACTAATTTATTCCTAGGATATTTTTGTTTCAGTTTTGGCTTCTGATTTCATTCTGGGTTTTTTTGTGAACTTTTCTCCTCTAAAATACACCATGATGAATTTTTAGCTCAGAAACTTCAAATTCTGAATAAGGGAGAGGTTATGTGTTGCTTTAAGTAGTTGTTGAGTATGTAGTTGCTTTTTGAACATCACTTTACAGTCTTTGGCTGAAAACAATACTTTTTGTACCTCATTTTCCTCCAAAGGAAAGACCTCCAAAGTCTTATTTATACCTAGCAGACAAAAAGAAGACAGAAGAAAATGTTTATCTGGGTTATAATGCTGAAAGAAAATATGAAACAAAAATTTTAAAGCAAGGAAGTCTATCAATAAATTTTATTATTGTTTTACCATTTGGACAGTTTTTTCCCCTTTCCAACATTCTGTAGAAACTCTGATTTCTCACTGCTTTTATTGGGTTTTTTTCATCCACTGTAATTTGATTGGGGAGCTTCTGTATCATATCTTCTCTTGATACTAATACGATTTTTTTAGAGTCTGTATGTTATGAAACAAAGAATTATTTCTTTTTCCCCAACAATTCCAGTTTAAAAGCACTACTTTATCCTCTTATATTGTACCCAAAATGTTCAATTGTGTTCATATCCTATTTTTAGTCTGTGAGGATGTTGGAAGTAGTCTTCAGACTCACATGTTCTTATGCAGTCTAGGTTCTAGACTAGATCAATCTTCAAAAGCAGTTTTTTATGGTGGAGTGGATCAGCTTTGCAGATTCAGCATCAGATTATGCAGCCTCACATACTTAGAAATCATAGCACATGAAGTCATTAAATAATGTATTATAAAGAAGTGAAAGGATCCTTACCTGCACTGTGCTGATGTTTTAATCTTCTTCTTTTACTTTTCTCTCTACACAGGTTCAAACGCTATTGTCTGTACTGCTGTGTTATTTGCCACCATTAAGCGATTTTTAATTTATTTGATACCAATGCCAAACTGTTGTTTCTCAAATAAGCCAGAAGAATTACTTCCAAGCTGTGGAGGAAATGATTAATCATAGCTTTGATTGTTTGTGTTTTGGTTTGGAAAGACAGGTGTCTGCTAAGGTAGTCAGGAGCCTCCCTTGGAATGAAAAATAAACCCCCTTGTAACCCCCCTCCCTCCAAATTAGTATAATTTTGAAATTAAGGGGCTATCAGGCAAAGAGAAAGGAATAGGAATAACAGTTCTTTGCTAGGAAAATTAAAATAAAAATATAGTAGTACAAAAAAGCAAACAAACAAAAAAGAAAGCACTGACAGTCAGAATACAGCCTGANCTCTGGTTACATCACACATTGCAACCCAAGACAGTTTGGTAAAAAACATGAATATGAAGGAATTCAATATGGTTCATGATGAATGAATGAAGGATTCCTCTCATATTTTTACGTTATAAAATTATAGACAAATTATTAGTATTCGTCATTGATAACAATTTAGAGACATTTTCAAAGCATCAGCCTGGTACAATCACTGCATACAAATCTTCTCTCATCCATGCCCATCTGAATGGATGTATCACAAGTCTGTGTCTTGCCCACTGGCCTATTGGGCTGTCAGCTGATCCTGATTTCTGTCACTAGCCCTGCTCTGCTCTCCCAGAGGCCAGGGAGGCCACTGCCTGTCTTCCTTTCACGCCCCCATGTGTGCAGCATCCCTGCCCTTTGCATCAGCTGCTCTTTGCTTCTCCTTTGATTTTAAAGGAGAATTGCATGCTCATATCGACTACTAACTTTATTAGAATTCTTTGAAGCCTTACGCTATGCAACCATCTGTCAGAAAAGACATGCTTGTCAAAGGCCAGATCTGCTGTCAGGAACTGCCAATAAAAAATAAATTAAAGGAAGAAGCCAAAGTCTCTGCTTCATTAATGTCAATTTTCTTGACTTCTTGAAATGTTATAACAGAAACTTCTGAAAAAAATGATTGAAAGATTCCATTCCACAATACAATAGCAGAATAGTGCAAATAGTGCAGTGACTTCACAATTAGTTTTATAATTAGTATAATTATAAAGAATTTGTAATTTTTACTTGTCTGATTGAACTGTAGAATTGTTCCTATTTTGTTGGTTTTTTTTTTCTTTTAGGTTGAAAAAGGAGAAAAGAATAAAAGTAAGAAAATGTAAAAATGAAGTAGTAGAAACTCTAGAGAGTTATCTAGTATAGAGATATTACAGAAATCTGCAAATAGATTTGCCAATATCTGTTTCCATGGGTGTTTTGATTAAGTAAAAATGAGGCATATAAAGAAGGACTGCAATTTTAAAACTACTAAGATTTGTATTTTTATGTGAGTTCTTTCTTGTTCTTCCTCTATCCCAAGAACTCTTCCCAGGAAAGAGTTTGTCTCAGCATGAAAGCAAAGATGCTGCTGTTTTCACTGCCCTGACATGAAAATGTGTTTTGGTTTAGGAATGGTATTCCCACAATTTAATGTTCCCACTGAATTGCCCCAAACCGTGGAGAGTTCCATGACTCCCCACTCCCCGTGTGCCCCTGCAGTGGGATAGAGAGGAGAATTGGAGATACAAAAGGTAAAGATCATGAGTTAAAGTAAGTACAATTTACTGGAAACAGCAATAAAATGAGACAAAAAACAGTAACAGCAATACTAATGACAGAATATACCAAAAAAGGGTCAACAGTTTACATGTGGTTGCTCACTGTGGAACACCTGACAGTAGGGA
The DNA here is from genome assembly GCA_013397315.1 of Donacobius atricapilla. Lineage (NCBI taxonomy): Eukaryota > Metazoa > Chordata > Aves > Passeriformes > Mimidae > Donacobius > Donacobius atricapilla. The sequence goes on from WBMY01001925.1 coordinate 201,898, forward strand.
ATACCCAGTTGCTCCCTCTGCTACACTACATGACCCAGAAGGGATCTCTTCACCAGTTCCCAAAACGTGATGCGAGGTTTTGTAGAATAATCTCTGGGTCCTCCTGGCTACTGCAAAAATTAGCCTTGTCCTAGCTGGAACCAGGACAATGTGGGATGAGGAAAAGAAGCATAAAAATTCCTGGATGTAATTTGTCATCAGTGACCATGAAAATCTATCAAATTATTTGGCAATCAACTGTTCCCATGTGAAGGAAGAAAAGATATCTGCTGAAGAATTAGTGTCCAGATGGCTACTCCAAGAGTTAACAAGATAGCTTAATCAAATGCTAAAGGTGAAGGATGTTAGAGCCAGAACGGGATTTAGTTCATATGTTGCCACAAGGCTGCCAATGACTAGCTTGTAGAAGGACCACTTGCTTAAAGAACATGAAAATACGGCTGGCTAAAATTCAGCCATATATAACTCAAAAACATAGTTAGATGAGTGCTCAAGAAAGTCACCTTCATAGCTCTATAAGTCAAACCCAAAATCAGATGTGAACATGAACATCATCGATTCATAGAATGGCCTGAGTTGCAAAGATCATCTAGTTCCAGCCCCCTGACAAAGGCAGGGACACCTCCCACTAATCCAGGTTGCTCAGAGTCCTGTCCAGCCTGACCTTGAACACTTCCAGGGATGGAGCATCTACAGCTTCCCTGGGGAACCTGTTTTTGTGCCTCACCGTGCTCAGAGTAAAGAATTTCTTCTTAACATGTAATCTAAAACTACCCAGTTTTAAGCCATTCTCCCTTCTCCTATCAGTATGTGCTCTTGCAAACTGCTAGATAGGCATTCCAAGTCTCTTGTAACTATTCTCTCTCCATCTTTCCTCTAAGTTCTCCCACATGCGGGAAGGTCCAAATTATTTTATGCATATATGCAAAAACAAAGACATAAGTATTTATCAGTATTTAACTAGAGAGTGGGAGATACAGAGGATGAAGAGAGGTACCACAGCCTTGCTCAAGTGGTTTGCTGAAAGCAAGAAAGTACTTTTTAGTATCTCTCCTCTGCTTCCTAAATATAACATGTGCTGGGAAGAGATTTTGGAACCTGCAAATTAATGTTGTAGCTGTGTTTGGCAAAAGACTCCCGCCAATATTTCCAGGATGGCAGTGGAGAGATGCTGTTTGCCATGGCCAAGGAAGGATCAGGAGGATAATGGTGACTGAGGGCTCTTTGTCTTAAAAGGCAATGTTTTAGCACTAAATGAAGTGTCCTGCCATATCATCATAAGTGTGTTAGGCAGATGGAGGAGAGGGGGGAGAAATAGGACCATTTTCACAATCTGCAATGGCAGAGCCATTGATCCAGAGTCAGAGACAGAAATACCTTTGTCAACAAGACACTTTCCTCACAACTGTTTATGCGGAGGAAGTAGGTGATTCAATGTCAATCCTTTTCTCTTCTCATGATCAGAAGTGGAAGTAAAAGTTCAGTTTTCTGTGGTAGTTCTTTCTTTTGTTTTTTGAGGTTTTTAAACAGCAGAAGGCAAACGTTTAGAATCAGTAACAGGCTTTTGTGCATGGAAAAGGGCAGAAATTCACACCCCCAGGACTTATGTCATTCACTCTTCAACTTCCCTTCAGTGAACAGAATGAGGCCAGGATGTAACTGTAACAAAGCTGTTAATAACAGCAACAGCAAACAAAACACTCGTGATATGTGGAAGTAAATAAAATTGGTTCATTTCCTTTTTTGGGTTAGTGAAATGTTACTTCACTCTGTTTCTTTTGGCTGGCTTTCCTCTTTGGCACTGACTCAGTAACAGGTGAGCCAAGGATGGATTTGTTCCATTACATATTTATGACTCCTCTTTAATGTTTTCTTGAGAACAAAGAGACTTTTTTTTTTTCCTTTTACATCTTGATTTATAGTTGACCCGTTTCATAAAAACAAAGACGTTTTCCAAAATGTCACTAATTTCTAAGTGGCACTTTGGCAATTTGATGTCTTGCTTAAAGAGAGCTGTTTCAGAGAGATACATTTTCATTTTTTGATCTGGATTTTTTATTTCCTGTTTGTATGTTCTTTAATTTGGGAAGCAAATATTACTTCCTTTCTTCCACCTGCTTACAGATTCCATCACAGGTCATTATGAGCTATTACCCATTAGAAGATGATATAACTGTTTAGAAATAGAATGTAAATCAATCCATAAAATAATTTCTTGATTTTATTTTGTTAGAGTTAATGATTTTCCACTTTCTGTGAACATAATCCCTTCTGGTTCTGTAGGACACCAGCAGGACTTATATGTCCAGCTTAATTATACTCAACATGAGAGAACTGAGCTGATGCAGGGTGAGAAATATATCCTAACCATCATGCTACTTAAACAATTTGAAGTTTATAATCAATACTTTAGAGAATTCAAGGCCTCTTTGCTTCTTTTTCTAACCATTTCTAATGTCCAGCTCAGACATGCAATGGGAATGGCTATAAAATGGCAAAACAACTGACTCAATCTGAAGCATTCCTGTTGCAGGTGTTTGGTTAAGATTTCCCTTTTGCCGAGGGATAGGTACATTTCATTCTGGTCGCAGACTGCACCTGAAAGGGAGCAGGTACCATTAAATGCCATTTAAGAGCCTGAGAATTGTCCAGTATTTGCAGTTGTAGGTGGGCAAAGAGCAGAGTTTCTCAGAATGTTCACAATTAATTGGAGGGATTGGCCTAATGCATTTTAAGATTATGTTAACTTCCTAGCTGAGAAAGAATATTCACCTTCAGTGACCTCAGATGATGAGATGAAAACTGAAAAGCACAATTTTTGCTTCAGATTCCCATCTGACTTTTCGAAACTGACTGAAGAAGAAGTCAAAAGGTTTTCTGCCAAAATATGCAAATATCACTGAAAGTCAGAGTAATACATTTACAGATTTATTATTTGTTCATATAAATTTAGCTTAAATACAGAATGCAGTACGTTAGGGAATTCTGATGCACAAGTAGCAGCTGTTTCAAATGAAAATATCCCATGCAATGCAATTAGTTGAATGTTTCTTTGTTGTTGTCATCATCATCATCATCATTTCTGAAATCTCATTCTTCCCCTAAGGTTTCTGATGTTCCATACTCATAAGTAGGCTTGGTATAAGATGATCATGGTGGTGGGCTTTGATACCATCCTATCCTAAAAATAGTCAAATCTATTTTTTTGATGTACTTTAACCATCTCCTATGCACGGCTGCTTTTGGGGTTGTTTTAGTTTGATTATTTATTTATTTGTTTATTAGGGTGGATTTTTAGGTTTTTTATTTTGGTTGTATTTACTGGGCAAATTTCCAAACCCTCAGGAAATGTTAGCTTATGTGGGTTTCAGTTCCTGAAAGTGTTCACATGTGATCAGTTTCAGAAGCACATGGTTGGCAGCAGCCCACCGATTTCCAATTCAATTACATCAGCCATGTGCATTGTTTGCAGCAGAAGACTTAACACAGCATTTTCTTACTTCATCACCATCCTCTTAGATGATGAAAAGACTTAAAGATCTGTACTAATTGCATTTTCTGGACAAATTTTAAAAATTGCATTAACTATCCTTTCAAAATGTGGGACTTTCCTATTGGTTGGGCTGTGGAAATTGAATATATATATGTACAGTATCCAATCCCTCCAATANTGTACAGAAACATACATATACAAAGAGAAATAAATGCATAATTTTAAAATGCAGTATAATTAGAACTGAAAAATTGCATAGATATGAAGAAATTATTGTTACTGCATTTGAGATGTTTAACCATTACAATACATGAATGTGAAAAATAAATCTGTTCTCAAAAACAATGAAATCAGTGGAACATAAAGTGCAGTTCTGCTTGGTGACGTTATATTCACCTAAAACTGTAATACAGACTGTAATTATGGAGAAATTCTAGCTACAGCAAAACAAATACTTTCTGTTTTGGCCTGCAGATTTCGCTGGAGTGTAATCAAAAAAGGCAGCTTTTCTACCAGGGTCTTTTTAAAGTATTTCTTTATCATCTGTTAAAATTGTGGTAATCTCTGACTTAATGCACTTTTGATACATTTTGTTAGAGGCAGAATGACCTTTACAACATCATTCAAGACAAAGATGTTATTTCAACTTTGTTCCCACACTCGTTGTCCCCTAAAGGGCGACAGATACCGTAGTTTTCATTTCCCATTTCTATTCCATTTTCAGATTGCTTTTTATCATATGTCCTCCTGTCCAGTACATTAAGCTGGTCTTTCTGGGAGCTGGATCCTGAAACTCTACCCTGTTTTAGTCTGTCCAGCAGCCCTCTCTCCTTTTCCTGTTACGCAGAAAGTTAGTTGTATTTAATATCTTCTGACAATTTCTGTTCATATACACTTAAAATCCTTACACATATAAACAAAGAGAATGAAAAAAAAAATGTAAAAAATAATTTTTTGTGATTAATACAGAAATGTTATGATTAAGCTTTACCCATAACGTGCAGTATTAGGGGTGCTGTATATTTACANATTAGGGTGGATTTTTAGGTTTTTTATTTTGGTTGTATTTACTGGGCAAATTTCCAAACCCTCAGGAAATGTTAGCTTATGTGGGTTTCAGTTCCTGAAAGTGTTCACATGTGATCAGTTTCAGAAGCACATGGTTGGCAGCAGCCCACCGATTTCCAATTCAATTACATCAGCCATGTGCATTGTTTGCAGCAGAAGACTTAACACAGCATTTTCTTACTTCATCACCATCCTCTTAGATGATGAAAAGACTTAAAGATCTGTACTAATTGCATTTTCTGGACAAATTTTAAAAATTGCATTAACTATCCTTTCAAAATGTGGGACTTTCCTATTGGTTGGGCTGTGGAAATTGAATATATATATGTACAGTATCCAATCCCTCCAATAAGTACAACCTCTGTGATGTGGCCAGTAATCTGCACAGATTCAATGATTATTGCAGTTGAGATTCTCAGAAAAATCAGGCAGCAGCATGTGTTTAATGAATGAGCAAGGCACTGGGAAATTGTCCAGATCCTTTAATTTAAATGTCTCTGTTTGCCCTGAATTTTGAAATGGAGGTAGGGAACTGGAGAAGTAGCCATGAATACAAATAAGTGGGGTTATTAATACAATATTTTGAGCATAGTATGCTATATTTACTATCTGAATACACTGTAGTACCGGTGACACCGTGGTATTCATTGTTAGAAATAAAGAATAATTATCTGGCAGATATATTAACTTCTGCTATATGTACTATTATT
>WBMY01001925.1:207451-243782 GCA_013397315.1 Donacobius atricapilla
ACAATTTCTGTTCATATACACTTAAAATCCTTACACATATAAACAAAGAGAATGAAAAAAAAAATGTAAAAAATAATTTTTTGTGATTAATACAGAAATGTTATGATTAAGCTTTACCCATAACGTGCAGTATTAGGGGTGCTGTATATTTACAGAAAACTGACTTCTGATATTCTGTCAATGAAAAGAGCTCTGATGTGATTGCTGGTCTAATTTGCTCCACTCGAAGGTACTTTGTTATGTGAAAAGGCAATTTAAAGATAGCTAAAATGAAAAAAACCCCACTCTGATAAATTACAGACCTGATTCATTTTCTTGGCTTTGTTTATTCCTGGTTTGCAAGGCCGGAATTGTCACAGCAGGACAAAAAGTGAAAGGATCATTGGAAGACCAAATGAGCCCAGCATTAGCTTAAATTTACTATATTTTAAATAGGATGCAAAAGACAAAGCAGAAAAAAATAAAACCAATCCAACGAAAACCCCATAACCCAAACCAAACCTACTGTATTAATGTAGGAAACACCCCTTAAAGACAAGAAATCAGTGAGGGTGCCACCAGTTTTTCTTGTTGTAAAATGTACCCAATTTCACAATTTGAGTTTTGAGTCAACTGTTTGGGTATCAGCAAGTAGTATGTACCATAAATGATCTTTTGAACAATAACTGTTTTTTCCCCCCTGTTTCTGTTCTGCACCAACCAAGGAAATGCAGAACAGAGCACTGAATATCAGTTAATTTAGTTTAAGTTTTTAGTGTTGCCTAAATTTTAGGCAACAAATATAATATTGTCTTGAGCCACATGTATTGGATTTCACACAGAACTGCTGTGTTTACATAGACCATACTTAAAAAGATCAGAAAAAAAAAGCATTCTGAATAATAATGTTTTAAAAATACTACTAAAAATGTCACTGGAGTCCTAGAGTCACATGTTTGGCCTCAGTCCACATCTTGTACTACTGGTGTGGTGAGAAGAGAAAGCTGTAGAGTCAACTTGGTTTCTCATAGACCTGGTACTAAAACAACTCAGTGATGGTTAAAAGCTGGACAGCAAAGTCACCAGTGTCCCATTTGAGGCCCAAGAGGTCCAGCACAGGCATTATAAAGGGCCTAAAGCAGGAAAATTGGATGGACAAATGATCCAGTCAGCCCTGCTGCTCAGATGAGTAAGTTAGAAATGAGATGTAACATCAGCAGGTGTCACCCTGGCATTGTCTGTTCGGAGGTCAGGGCACCAACTAGCAGACTTTTTTTATGAACTGAGCTGTCTGCAAGGCTTACAAACACTTACAGCTTACACAGGAGTACCAGTCACGGTACTCCTGTGTCCCTTGCAGAGCCACAGCCAGCTGCTGTGGGAGACTCCACTTGGCACAGACTTGGCACTGACAGATGCCGTGAAATGTATTCTATCCATTTTTGAATGCCACCTTACGGAGTGCTAGACCAAAACCAGACAGTCTTGCCCTTCCAAACACGAGGCAAGTGGGACATCTTTTTGCTGTATAGATAGACCTATTATGAGATATGCTTCAGTTTTATACTCAGGCTATTCAGTCAAACAGAAATTCTCTGAAAGCAGAATCTGAAGAATCAGATCTTGATTTGCTGTATTGACTTGAAAGGAGGTGTTTGTGGAATACAGTTTGAAGGAAGTACTGCAGTGTAGAAATCTGCACCTATATGCCAAGAAACTCTGAGCCAGAGCAGAGTACTAGTGATTTGTTGCACATGGACCTCTGTTCTTCACTTTCTTAGCTTTATGATTAGCCATAATGTTATTACTGTAGAATGTTTCTGGTTAATTTACACAATTATTAAAAGATGGAACAAAACTATTATTTACTGGAAAAATCCAAGCATATTAACATGCAACAAATCCTGGTGATAGTATGGTAGCCTGGTGTCAAAAAGTACCTTCTTCAGGAAAGGTGGACAGTAATATGCCCTAAAGTGTTTTCTAGATCTCATTTAATTTCCCTAGAAAATACATATTTAAAGCATCTCTTACTTATTTTAATTAGTACATATTTATTTTATCATTTCCACTGGCCACTCAAATTACTTTTTTGTAACTTTCACAAACATTCACCATCATATTGCTGTAGTACATTATTCCTATGAGTTTTCAGAATGCTGGAATTTCTGTGAAACTACCAGACACTTCAATGCTTTCAAGAGGCAGTGGAGAAATATTTCTGGTATAGCTGTATAATACACAATTATGTCATATGGCAGAGTGCAAGAAGTTGTCAAATTTATGTAATTTTTAGCAATACATGTCTGCGTTTTTCTGATTAAAAGTATTTTTCTTCATTGTGCTCCTGGGTAATGATTCATCTCATAGATTTCTAGGACAGTGTAAGTACTTTTATTTGTGAGTATAAAAAGTGGAAATTAAAAAAAAAAAAACCACAAACTTTTTTTAAGCCACTAGAAATTAAATTTAGTCTTAATGATACAGGAAGTTTGATAAAAAGATTGATTCTATAATCCATTTTGGCTTTTCAATACTAATTACACTTTAGGGTAATGTTTTATATGTTTTTAAAACTATTTATGTAATGCATGCAATAGGATAAATTTGTTTCTGGAGTAAATAATTTTAACACCATGGGTTTCAACAGAGCTGCAATTGAACTGTTTATGACATTGTATTTTTAATCCTTTCTTGGAGAGGTAGAACCAAAATTAATATCTTCCCAAATATAATGGCAATTTAAAAAAAAAAAATCTCCCTCAGGCTTACTCTCGCTCAGGGTGAGATATTTTCAAATGGATTTTTTTTTACCACTGCAGCACCAGGGGACACACAAGGTGGTCAATATTGGCTAGGCAGGTGCTGCTAAACTGCTGAAAATGCAACAGACAAAGAGGTTTCACTCTCTGAATTCTAACACGGTGTAATCTAAGACATGGTATAAACTTTCCTTCACAGCTTTCTTTAGGATTTGATAAGAGGGGAACCAATTCTGATGACTGTAACCTCTCCCAAGATAGCTTTCTGTACTGAATTTCTAGACAGAGAGAGGAACATCAAAAGAACATTTGAAAAAAATGGTGATGGGAATCTCATTGAGAGACTCGCTATTCCTGAATCTTGAGGTAAATGCCTGGACACTATGCTTCTGGAAATTCCTTTAACAGAAAAGTTAGAGCAACTTGTGTTGAACCATGTCCAGCAAAACCTGTATAAAAAGACTATTGTGCAAATAAAGGCAGCCATCATGCTGAAGCCAGCTCTCTCTGACAGAACAGGACCGCACTCAGATGGTGGGGCCAGCTTTTCTCTGTTGTGAGAGTTATCTCACTTTTTCATAGCATGAGAAATCACACCAGACATTCATATTTAACATTCATAACCTGAGAGAAGACCAACAGGCTGGAAGGGGAAGTTTTCAATCTGCAGATCTTAAGCTACTGAGGGTACAGGAAGTTCAGTGTATTTAATTTGTAGAAGCTATGTTTTCAACTGCTAAAGTGAGCTGTGAAGACCTCAGGCCATTTTTGGTGAAGTTTATTGCCTTTGTAGTGGAGCTATAGTGAGGACTTCATCAGAGCTTTAGATCATATAATGGCTTCACTGAAATACTGATTGATGCAGTACTTTTGAGAAATGTACATCAGATATGCATGACTTTTGCAGATTTTCGAGTGTTGATGAGATCAGGAGACTGGTGTGGAGTGCACAGACCTATACAGAAGTGAGCAAAGCAGGCAAGGCTTGTGAGCACAGAATAACCCTACCACCTATAATATGAGGCCACAGCATGACTGCACATAATGCCTTGGTAAAAGATGCTGGCTCGTTCAAGACTTAAAGGTGGTTAGCAATTTTTTTTAATTTTCCCTTCATTTTTTGTTTGTTTTGTTTTTGTTGGGGGTGGAGTTTTTTGACACTTTATAAAATGGTAGGTAAAGAATAGAGTCTTAGGCCCAGGCTACTAGTGCCGATGCTTTTTCTATGTTGCTGCCTCCTGAGGTTGAGGTTAGAAGCGCTGTGCCTTGCTGACAAGAATTCAGACTTGTTCAAACTCCTGAACTGAGCTCTAGATTTTACTGTCTGGAACAATCGCAATGGCAGTACCTCCTGACTTTTGACACTATGACTAGGTCTCCAAATCTGACACTGCTGGGCTAATATTTATTTTAAAAACTCAAACAAACAATTGCAAGATTACTGGATTCATTATGAAGGGAGAACTGTGGTGATATCCAGATAATCTTTTGCCAATAGAAATTTAGCGAGTTCGGGGTTATTTTGTGGTGATTGAAGATCAGAATACCACGGTGAAGTCTTTTAAAGTAATGACACACACCCAAAACCAATAGAAAAAGAAGCTGGAATGCTGCATTTAGTCAAATTCCCCAAAGTGAACAAGCATGTATATTTAAAATTTTGATTTAATTGAAATAGAAAATTGAAGACTTACATGGAGCAGTTTCTCTTTTGTTAAAAGGTACATAAATAACTTAAGTGAAATCTATTAAACTGTTCTTTCTTGCTTTCTCTGGTAGCTCTCCTCCCTAGGGAGAAGCCTTTGTATTTAACTATAACAGATTAAGAATCCATCCCTAAGTGAATCTTTTCTATGCAAAGTGTTTCCAGGCAAAATTTGATTTAGTAAAATGTTTGCCTGATTCCAGTTTGTATTCATCAATATAGTTCTTCCTGAAATTATATGAGGAATATTTTATAAAATTTTATAAAATTTTTAATGTCCACTCAGCAGTGAATCAGACTTTATCTGTGAGGTATCAGCAAATTTAGCAAGGGAAGAACATTTTCTAGATTTCGTAAGATTGTTTTACTCATAGAACGGAATGGCAGCAGTTAATGCAAGTGTATTCTCTCTGCCTATGCCAGCACAAAGGATTTGGGCAGAATACACCTGTATTCATCCTTGTTCCAACACTGCAGCAATGTTACAGGATAGAGAGGGCTCATTTATTTAGAGCCATCTTACTCAGAAAAGTTCAAAGTCTCAACTCTGCTAACTAGTACATCTTGCAGTCCAATTTTGATGAAGATAGGCTATCATCCACTGAGTGTGGCTTAAGTCTGCTTTACCTCTTTCAAAGCAATTTCAGTTTATTCTGAGAAATCCAATTTTCAGGAAATTCTATTTAAAAAAAAAAAAAAGGGTTACTAAACAAGTTTTGTCTAGTAGTTCAGTGGGCTTTTCAGGAAAATTATTTTCTTAGGTACACCATTTATATACCTGAATGACTCCCTAAGAATGAATGCAGTAATGTTAGTGGTTGCACGGCAACACAGTACATAAACCTCTTAATTCCAGCAAGGCAAACCTTTAATTTTTGGGTGATTGTATAGGCTGTGGGCTCTTTGGACATGTCGGCATGCAGGATATATCTGTGCAGCACAGGATCTGGGCACCAGCAGAGGTCTCAGATGTGCAAGCATAGTATCACTGAAGGCATTGCACTGCCATTTTCAGCAGAACAAATTATTTTGAGAGAACTGATAAGCCAAGGTAGTTGTACCGGTTGTGACTTTGGAGCTACCTTATCTAGCACAGGCACAAGTTTCTCTGTACCCTCCACACTGGAGACATTCTCCAAATGTGTTCTTGAGACATATTTTAAATGGCCCAGAGCCTAAAAACAGAAGTCATACACCCACCATCCAATTCTTCCACCTTTCTTCAACAGAAATGTTCAAATGACTCACGTTTTGATTTAGTAGGTGCCTAGCTGTTTGTCTGCACAGACTCTCATGACCCCATTTACAGACCAGGTCTTTTGAGGCTTTTAAAACTCCAAGCAAAGCCATATTTTTTGTATATTAATAAGAACAAGTATTACTATAAGAGTGGCAGAGAAAAGGGCAGAATCAACTTGCATATGAGGTATGATTCTTTTTTTTCTTTATTTTATACCACTAGTTTTCTTTAATAAATATTATTATGCTACTCTGAAAATGTTGCAGGCTAACACTTTTTATTTCTTTCAGGGAAAGCAAATTCTGTTTATTCCTACATGTTGCACAGTATAATGGCACTCAGCCCACACAGTGGGTAGTTTGAATGAACAGCAGGCCTTCAAATGACACAAAAAGGGCTGTTATATTTCAAGCAAGGAACATTTTTATTACAGTCACATTCTTGACATCCCACAGGATGCATATACATTTTTTCTTCTCTTTTGATATCAGACCAACAGGCAACTAGCTGGAATAAATGGGCATCTCAAAATACCCATGAACAGTTTACAAATACACATACCTCTGCTTTTTGATGGTGGGACATTTTACACTGAGAGAAAGTTCTGTTTTATACTCAGGAACTGTACCATGAATTGCATGCAGGAAGCCTCATCACATACAATCAGTGATTCACAGTTTCATTCAGAGCAGACAGCTACTAATGGCATTATTCACCCCAGTGAGCAGGGACTTGTGTAATGGGGCTTTCCAAAAGTATTAACACAGCAGTGAAGGGAGGTGGTGGCTCAATTTTTTCTATTAGTGTTTGACATTTTATCATGCTTTGGACCTTAGCTGCTTCCCTCTTTCTCTGGAAAAAGAACTGCCCTTTTTCCTGTAGCTATGCAAGGACTCAAACCGATGGTAGACCTACACCCACATCTTTAATCTATGTTTGCTTTCGCACCTCTTTAGCTCTCACCTTCCTCATCCTCACTGTCTCTTTCCATTGCAAGGATACAGAAGATGCAGTTCATTATAATGAACTGCTGTTCATTAGTGGTGCTCTCCCAACCATGGAAATTCTTTTCTGAAGACCTCCCACCCAAATAAAGTGAGATAAAAGACTGTGAATTTCGCAGTGTTCAAATGATAGTTTGCAAGATTTCTATCACCTAAAAAAGAAAACAAACACACCCTGTGATTCATAAAAATGTGCATATTTTAATGCACAAAACACAGGGCAGTGTAATTGCCTAGGCATTTTTTTAATCTTTCCATGTAGCTTAGGTTATGTCTTTACCCACAACTGATATGCAGCATAGAGAGCATTCAAGAGAGCTATCCGTAACTTGCAGGAAGGCCTTATGACCAGAAAGCTCTCTAGGACTCAGCAAAGTATATTATTAACACTGCTACCAGTGGAGTAGGTGAGCTTGGACATATAAATTCACCTCTCCAGACCTCAACTCTACTCACTGAAGTACAGTGATATCTATCTGTCCTTGGGTTATGATCTGACATGTAATTGGGAAAGTTTTAATGCCCCTCTTCTGGTTCATGTTTCAGAGTAAGTGAAGAACGTGCAAACTCTGTCTATAATCTATTCAAACTTGAGCAGTATTCTAAAAATTGAAGGTCTATAGGTTCAGTTACTTGGCATACTGATTAGGACAAATAACTTCTGTCGATGAATAGAATTCACTCCAAATGAATAGAATCTCTGCCAAGAAATTTTGCCTACCCAAACTGTCCTTTGGGATAGTTTTCCTGACACCTTGGCCAACATTGTTACAAAACTGGCTTTGAATCTTTTAATATCCACTAAGCAATCTTCACTTTACATTCTCTAAGACAATTCATAAGCAATAAAGAAAAAAAAACCAGCAAATATTTTAATTATTTGTTTTCTTCATCTAGCTATTTAATATTATTTGATCAAGCTACTCTTCAAGCATGTGGTTTTCTGGTCCACTGTGGCAATTTCCTGTTTTTGTGTGGCTAACAAATCGAGATCGTGTAATACTAAGGATGTGCAGAGCCATTCAGAAGAGACACTGTGTTTGCAAGGAGTATAAACAGTTCTGACCTACTGGCCTCTGCAGGGAGTCCACAGTAGCATGATGAACATGGAGGAATGGCAATTGGTAAGAAGCACCAGGTGTCATTGATTGTCGCTGTGCCTCTCAGGGTGCCCACTCTGCCAGCCCAGCTGACCCTGGCACAGGCAGCAGCAGGTCCAGCTCTGTGCCACGCACCCCGGGCTGATCCTGGGGGTTCCTCAGCGCACCCAGCTCACGGCACCAGCCCCAGGGCGTGTGCCAGCGACTAAGGTGAGGAGAAAGGAGGGCTCTGCAGAGGGGTTGGCACACAAGTTCATTGGGGCCCCTCACCTCAAGGTCTTTTCATGGCAGAGAGAGGAACAAAGGCTGAACAGTAACTTTTATGCCCAGGTGGGAGGCAGGGAAGGAGATAAAGGGATTCACCAACCAGGGTAAAGCAGGGAGTAGCCCGAGGGGTGAGGGACACCCTCGGGGGCCAATCTCCCTGAAAGGGACAGGGACCCCTCTGGCTACAGCCCATCACTCAACACCCTTCAGGGGCTTTCCAGCAGCAGGGATGGACCCCTGGCTGACAGGGAGGGAAGTAGGGAATGCATATATGGCTGTGGGGAGGGGATAGAGGAGTACAACAAAAATGTATAACAACAGGGGTACATGGACTAAACCACAAATTAACATACAACACAAATTATAAAACACACTGCTACAGTTAATGCCATGACATTTTATATGGCTCTACAGATATACATAACTAGATAGATGCCAGCAAAGGCTGTAAAATACTAATACATTTCACAGAGAAATATGTAGTAAGGATCATGGAGGAAACTGAAAAGTCATCAAAAAGTAAAGGACAGATAGAAATATTTCCATCATTTATGTGGAACCCCACAGAAAATTTAGCAATAAGGTGACAAGCGGGAATGGGATAGTGATACTAGAGGTAACAGGATTTTTAATTCCCATTATTTATGTAGTTTCTGTCACTGAAAATAAATGCAAGTCTTTCTTGACTTTGGGTGGCAAATGTAAGGAGTCTTAGAGGGGACGGGGTGGATCCCTGTAATACGAGGTGGCACGAGGTTCCTGCCATTGATGATACAAACCTTCCTGATCAATGCCAGAAGGAAGAATAATCTTCTCAGCTTTCACTCTGACAAGTGTTAGCTGAGCAAGCTGCCCTGCAGAAGCACTGAAGAATACAACATGCTTTATGCACATATTTAGTGCAGAGAGCTGCTGTCCTAGCCTGAGTATTCTAGTCACCTGGGAGATTGTAGCAGACTAGCCCAGCCAGGCTGGACCACAGACAGGTGGCTGTGGCATTCAGTATCTCTCTTTCAGCCTTGACAGGTAACAATTAATTTCACTTGACTGGGTGAAGTGCAGTTTCTTCCAGCTGAGAGGGAGTAACCTGTAAAATCATCAGCTATTCTTGGCAAGCTGATAGAACACTGCTTGTTGAAACATTTCTAGAGACACATAGGATCTCTGCAACAACAGAAATGCTGATGAGAGTTTTGATTTAATGATGTAAAGGGCTGACACAGTGGGACAGGGAAAGTGAAGCAGATCTGTTTATCACTCTAGTACATGACAATGAAAAAGAAATACACATGCTCCTAAACTTCCTTCATGCCAGATGTCTTATTCAGGGTCTAGTTTCTGATTGATATTGATTTCAAAAGGTTTATTCACTGTGTCAAACCCTGCTGTAGTATTTGACATTTCATGTCACAGTGAGGAGAGCCACTTGGTGATCAAGCAGTGAAAGACCACAAGGCTCAACTTAGCAGATGCCACTGGCAGACACGACTCTACTTCCCACTGTAAATATCCTCAAGAAAGAGATAAGGAACATCTCTGTTAATTTACTGGCAGCCGTAAACAACAGAGTTAAGATCAATGAATGACATGTAGTTAATACCATTCATCTATGTTTATTAAGTTAGAAGTTTCTTAACCTTCCTCCTTCAATGAATTTTTCTTCAGGATGCCTGGCTGATTACGAGTCAAGCACACTGTTGAGTTTAGTGTGAATAGTGATCAGTAAATGGAAAGACTGTTCTTAACAAACAAATTTATATCCAGTATATTGTGCCATGGGTGCTTATTCACACTAATAAAGACAGAAATACTCTGGTTTTTTTATGAAGAGATCTTAGCTTGAATTTAGAGATTTCACCAACTTCTAATAACATTTTTAATAACAATAAGTATGGTTTATAGATTTCTAACAAAGCTTAGTTACTTTTTTCTCCTCAAATAAGTTGAACATGACCCTTTTTATGCTTACAACAAAAAAATTTTCTGTTCCTCTGGTTATTATAAATGCCATCCATATTTTTTTTTATTTTAAACAATCATATTAAATACCAAGCAGTGCTATACTCTCTTACTCTTTCACAGAAAATTGTGTTAAAAGCAAGTAGCTATCAATTTTCAGCGACAATTACAATCTCCCTTTCATACTCCAAAAAGATATTAGAGAATGCACTCAGTGGCCTATCTCTTTCAATTACCTTTATGGTATTTGACATCCCAGAAGCCAATGAGGTTTAAACCTTATGCTGCTTTCCCTGTAAATCAGCAGCAAATCTCTTGCTCTCAAGTGTTCAGAAGCAAGTTCTGGAGTTGTGACTCTCATAAACACAAAAAGGCAAAAATGTCTTCTCGTTCCATTCCCTTCATCAGGAATCAGGTTAAAACTTAGAAAATTTTGGATCAGAGCAGTACAGTCAATAATGAAGATTGCAAGTCAAAAAGGTGACAGAAGGCAACTGTATTCATCCTATTGAGGTGTGAGTGAGAAAGACTGGCTGAAAGCCACTTCAAACTAGCAGAGAAGAAAATGGCAGTCTGGAATCTGACAATATTTTCTCCAAACTACCAATTTCATCTATATTCTGTAAAGAATGACATCTTGCAATTTTGCTGGACTAGCTGCTTACTTTTATTGCAAGCTAAGACCTAGCTTGCAATCCTGTTGCAGGATTTTATTTTGCAAGGAAACACAAAGTTTCTTTGCAAAAAAAACCAAAACCAAAACAAAACCAAAGAAACAAAAACCCTAAAAGGCCGCAGCTAGCAAAAGCAGTGTTCCATCTATCTGCCCAGAGGGCCTGAAAATATTACAGCTTAAGATGTCCTTCTCCAGAAGAATTGCTTTCTTTGCAACTCACAGCAACATTTGTTGTCAGGGGAAACTTGGCCATTTAAACATATTGGGTAAGGACCCATCTTTCTAATCCAATCAAATCAAGAGGTAGTCCGGGGTCTCTTCAACATCAATGAGAACTCGATTACACCCAGGAGGAATTTGGTCCCACCATCACATGGTTTGGGTGTAAGCCACTTACAGCCTGATGCACTACATATGTTTTAATCACATTTGATTTATGCATAAAATGTAATTCTACCAGAGGTAGTCATCTGCTCCAGTACTTTGTAAATTGACTATGACCCACTTAGATGAATTGCAAAAGTACAGTGAATATTTTGATTATTATATTTTTTTAATTATATGCGGTACTTACTTGAAAACTAATTTTTTTTTGAGTTTTTCAGCCTCTAAGCAGTATGCAGGGAGTAAAAATACCATGAAAATTTTATGCTTCATTTGCAAAATGGTGGTAGAAGCCTAGTATTCAGATGCAGTGCACAAATAAAACATACTCTCTTTATGATAGGCTGTCCTGTACCTACTGCCATATAATGTAATTCGATTCCTGCTCCAAATACAGGCCATTAAAAGATTCACTGTTGACAATCAGTTGTCCTGGAGAATCACTCCTAATAATAATTTTTTCCTAAGACTTGTTTATCCCTGTTGGACAAAAACTCCAGTAAATATTTCTAATGCTAAAATCTTTTGCAATGTCCTCCATACTTATGATGTAGACAACAGATTAGCTGATTTTTTATTATAACTAAATACAGCATAGGAAGATACCAAAATATTATTATAAATTTATACTATTTGCCATTTTGAAGGATGGTTGAAGGAAGAAATAAATTTCTTTATGACATTGCATAACTACGATATTAACTTTCCAAGCACACAGGAAAAGATGGCTATGTCTTTTAGCCAGGTTGTGATTTAGTGAAAGCATTCCAGAGAAACAGGTTAACAGGAGGAAAAACCACCCTAGAACAGAAAAAATTGAGCTCAGTCCCTGCTCTCTGCTGGCTTCTCTTTTTCAAGATTTTGTTCAGCCTTGCAGAGAGAAAATATTTACATGTGAGCCACTGTTTTACATTTTAAACTTTTCCAGGGAAACAGAAGACTTTCTCATTTTCCTATGCCGCATATAGGCCATGGATTGAATTTTGACTCAAAAACTGTACTTTCAGTGCTCATGCAAGTTTGTGCTAAATGTGCATTCAAGCTTTAGGCAGCTCATATTTTGCTAACTCAGCATTTGTTCCTTAAATGCCCTCTCTAGGTCGGATGCAGCACAGAAACCTGACAATCATGTAGCTTGCCTAAGATTTTTCTTCGTGAGGGAAGCTTGTAACAGAAATACTCTGGTAGAGCTTCGTGCCCTTGCCTTCTGCACTTTCCCTTCTATGCAGTAACAGACGATGCACACTGGTACGTATTTTATAGAGTAGAGCTCTGTGGTGCCACTGGGAGAAGGGAAAATCTTCACTGTAAACAGATCCTGTCCATTCTGCCCCACATTCACATGTATCAGCATCCAGAGCAACGCAACCTCCCTGCAGCCTAGGGTAGGAAAATATTTACAGGCCTCTGCTGGCCTATGTGGGACTGACCTGGGTTTAGTTCTGCGGGATTCTCTGCTGGGACCACGTGTAAATAATATTATTAGGTGAGGCATGCCTGAGATTTTGGAAGTCTCTCTTGCCTGGCACACCTGAACAATGCCAATCAAAGCAGAAGTGTTACAAACCCCTAATTGAGGATGGTAACTGCCATGTTAGTTTTTAGCAGAGATAGTCAGGGAAATCCCACACAAAGACTCCCTTACAATGAATTATAGCATGACAAATCAGTACTGTGCTTCTGATCAGAAAAATCTCATGGTGGTTTTGGTGGGATAGAACCTAGATGGAAGCTGTAGAAATGGACATTTTATTTCTCTTTATATATGCAACCTATACATGAAAAAATTCCTTGGACAGGTAAGAAAAGAATGAAGACAGGCTATAACTATATTTCTATTTGAAATAAATTCAGTTTTGGAAAGAATCAGCATTTTTTAGAAGTATGTTATCAAAGTTTGAACATCCATCCTGTTGGGATACGGTGCAAGAACTAGATTTTCTCAGATTTGTAATATGAACTGAGTGAGTGAAAGTTGTGGTAAGTCATGACTCTAAAGTTCTACAGATGTTTCCATTGTTTTTAAGGGAAGTTGAAAGGTATATTCACAATAAGGAAGTACTCACTGAGGACTGAGATCTGTTAACCTTTGACAATTATTGAGAAGCCATATTCTTTGTAAATACAAGAGCAATTCGACTTTTAAAATAAATGGCTCTGGATTCTGAACCCATGCTACCATGGGCAGAATCATAAAAAAATCACAGGCTAAATCCCTGAGCAACATTATAAATTTTATAGCTTGACCTTTGCTGTGTTGCAGTAATTATACTACAATTTTTAATTTATAGCACAATTTTTTCATTTTGAGATATTAATTAGCTAATTCTCCATGCACACAGGATTAAGATATTGCTGAGAAGTGGTGACAAAGCCAGAGGCAGAGCTTTGCTGTCAGGCTCTGGGAGCAGGTCTGCAGCATAATGGTTTGTTCCACAGTTTGCTGCCTGGGAGCCTGTGGAAACAGGGCTCAGGATTAATCTGTAGCAGAACTGCACGTTAATGCAAATTATTTCCTCGGGCCATATTTTGCAGGTCATCATGTATGCTAATACACATATACTCTGTAAGACACACACATAGAGGAGAAACATCTTCATTTCTGTGTTCAGGAAAAGCAGAATAACGTAATAAATGAACCTTAACACAATAAATGAATCTTTCACAAAAACAATCAACTTAAATCCATTTTTAAAAAGCAAACAAAATATATTTTAAATGCCTCCAAAAGTGCCATTTTAAAATTATCACACCAGCTGTAAGAAGCTAGCTGCTCAACTGGTCAGCCACAGCAAGCATAAAAACTGAATTCTTTCCTTAGTGCTGTGACAGGTTCTGGGTGGCACCAGCCCTCCATAGGGCAGTGCTCTTCAAGATTGGCATAAAGTCCTTTTATGTCACAACTCAGCTACATGTTGCCAGCTGCCTTAGAGGAACCATAGTCCTTCATACCCCTGCTATTTGGTTTTAAAGGTAGCATCTCACAGATCACGCAATGTTCTGAGCTGGAAGAGAACCACAAGGATCATCAAGTCCAACTCCTGACATTCCTGTTGTGGGATTGAACCCACCATCCTGGCGTTTAAAGCACCACGCTCTAACCAGCTGAGCAAATCTTGGGGTCCACACACCTTTCTTGGGGATTCACACAGATTCATAGAGAGATCCTGTACTTATGCTTCCTTTCTGCAGTGACAGTTCAAACACCTTCAGCGGACCTCACTTCTAGCCTAGAAAGATAAGTGTTAGAAGCTGCTTTAAAAATAAACAGCTGGAGGAGACGCTGGATTTTGCATTTTGATTTTTCANTTGTGAATAAGTATGAGACCTAAGAAATTAAATTTCCAAGTAATAAAAATCAGCACAGCTCCATTGATCTGAATAGGGATAAACTGTCTTTTGCCCTGGGATTAGTCTCACCAAAGGCTTTGTAAGCTTTTTTTTTTTTTAAGTTAAAGAGACAGGCTTGTTCCCTGTTTCAGTGCTGAAAGAAATGGAGAATTATGAGCGCAGGCTAATGTAATCTACAGCTTTAAATGACGAACTAGAGGACATTTGGAGGCTTTAGAGGCTAATTGTAAAAACCCACTACATCGTTTTGAGAAAACCAGGACAATACAGCTCGCACATATATATACCTACACATACGCATCCTGCAATTACTCAGTAGGTGGCAGTNAGGATCATCAAGTCCACCTCCTGACATTCCTGTTGTGGGATTGAACCCACCATCCTGGCGTTTAAAGCACCACGCTCTAACCAGCTGAGCAAATCTTGGGGTCCACACACCTTTCTTGGGGATTCACACAGATTCATAGAGAGATCCTGTACTTATGCTTCCTTTCTGCAGTGACAGTTCAAACACCTTCAGCGGACCTCACTTCTAGCCTAGAAAGATAAGTGTTAGAAGCTGCTTTAAAAATAAACAGCTGGAGGAGACGCTGGATTTTGCATTTTGATTTTTCANAGACAGGCTTGTTCCCTGTTTCAGTGCTGAAAGAAATGGAGAATTATGAGCGCAGGCTAATGTAATCTACAGCTTTAAATGACGAACTAGAGGACATTTGGAGGCTTTAGAGGCTAATTGTAAAAACCCACTACATCGTTTTGAGAAAACCAGGACAATACAGCTCGCACATATATATACCTACACATACGCATCCTGCAATTACTCAGTAGGTGGCAGTTAAAAGCCTGGATGAGCTCTGCGGTCGCCATTTAGGCAGGAGCGCTGGCGGAGGCTGGAGGCAGTGGGTCCGTGGAAGCGGAGAGAAAGAGGCTGCGATCCGGCCGGCGGGGGCTCTGCCCGGGACCGAGCAGGTACCGCGGGCGGGAGCGGGGGGAAGCCGCGGGCGGCGGAGCTGCAGCCCCCCGGGTCAGGGCAGGGGCTCCTGCCTGGTGGAGGGAGCCCCGCGCCCAGAGGGAGAGGAGCTGGGTGCAACAACGGCAGGCAGAAACTGAGCAGCGTTTGGAGCTTTCTGCTCCCGCACAGCTGAAATCCTTTCCGCTGTTTTTTCCACGCAGCCTTGCGCAGATAGGCATGGCTTTGCGTTGGATTTAGAGGTCCTAGTTTTCTTCAGCCAAAAGGCACAATGCTCACTCGGACAGGATTTCTTCTGAAGTCAATAGAGTTTTGCCTGAGTTGCAGCTGCAAGATATACTCTAAGCTAATATCATGTAGAGAGCATGACATGGTGTAAACTGGGGCTAGCAAGGAAGCCAGATGCTGGTCATACACACACTGGCCAGTTAAATACCATTTTTCTGTGTTCTGAGATGCTGCTAGTGACCTTTTTTTCAAGCTGCCTTTCATTAAAACTCGATGTGATGAATTTTGCCCTAGTTTATTGCACTGCCACTGCAGTGTCTTAAGGAGAGATTATTTTTAATTTTCTTTTAAGTGAAAGCTACATTTTAACTAATAGAAGAATACGAAAACGTGGAGTCTGAATAAAATAACACAAGGCTATTTTAAAGAAAGCCTCTGCTTTCTTTCTCCAAGGCAGATACAACTTTGCAGCATCCCACTGACAGGCAGGTTTGGTTTTGGGGGTTTTTTTTTTTTTTTTTGATTTCTTAAATGCTTGGTTGGTNGACCATTCTCAGGTGCCTGAGAGCTGCTGAATTCAGATTCGATAACACTTTATCCCTTGCTATCTTCCCCATGAAATGTGGGATGTTCTGTATCCTGCACCACTCAGACACAGAAGGGTGAGCACAGAATAGAGCAACAAAATTGGATGCATTTTAACTTTAAAGAATTCTCTGAATGCGCTGTTCTCATGAGTGCCTAGTGAGTGAACTCATACGAGCCTGTTCATGAATGTGCGCACATACGGCTGCATACAGCTATGGACACCCCCACTCCTTTCCAGGTAAACGAAGCTGATGAAAAGGGTTGTTGTTGTATCTTTGCCAGGCTTTGCAGTTTACCATTATCTAGAATGTTTGCGGACCTTAATGTATTCAGTTCTGGCTTAGAGGGCTCTTGTGGCTTGCCCCGCTCCCCTTCCCTTTTCTACTTTTCTGACTAATGGTCTTCAGTTATGCTTGGGAGCTGCTCTCTGGGGCCCATCTGCCCTTACTAAATGCAGCAGTGCCCAATTCATGTGCCATTGTTCTGTGAAATGTTATGTTCCTCCAGGCCTCGTGCTCTCTCTCACACCACACACATTTCTGAGGCTCTTGCATGAAGAACTGTACAAACATGAAACAAGTTAAAGCACATAGCTGCAAATAAAGGGTCCAATGGATCTGGGGGAATGATTGTGATGTGCAGCTATTTGTCTTTATTCCTGGTAAGAGAGGAGAATGAATTGGTATAAATGAGCTGTGAATACACTTAGGCTGAAAGATTTCAAACCATTAGAGCAGGAAGGTTCTTAAATCACGTACCAGTTGAAGTACTATACAGAAAACATTTTAAATGTCTTTTAGTTGAACTTGATGGAAGGGATTATGTGAAATGGTTGCCTGCAAAGGCAAGACACTGGATTTGATAATCTAGAAGGTCTCTTTCAGTATTAAATACCATTTTTTAAAAATTTGAAAGTTGCCTTCACTAAAGAGTGCCTTTGCAAGTGAGTCAAGATCTTTGTAAAAACAGTTTTCCACGTATCTCACATCAGTCAGATGAAAGCCTATTTCTCCACTGTGCTGCATTGTTTACACCAGCAGACTCACAAGCCCTGATGAACCTCAGGCTGAATAATATCCCGTTTTCACAGTGCAGAGCAGAGCTCTTTGGAAGTTGATTGGAGTTCAGAGGCTCCTTCTGGCCAAGTGGCCATGATTATATTACACCAGCACTGCAGTCTCTGTAGTACCAATAAAAACAGCAGACTGTACATAAACTGATACTGCTGTTCCTGAAGTTGTTACAAGCACTGTTTCTAGTTTCCTTTGAGAATAACCTGATAATTTTGTTTTCTGGCTTTCTTTTGCACTAACCAACACAGCTGCCCATGTAGAGATGCCAGAATCATGTGTGAAAAGTCAAAATTGAGCTTTCAGTGTGACAGAGTATGTGCTATTGCTCCCAAAATTAGATTTTTAAAATAAATGTGCAATAAAAATATTGTTCTAAGATGCTCCTACAGAAAGACCGCGTTCAATTCCATATTCCCTTTTTCTCTCATTCTTTATGTTTATAAGCTTGTCTTTTTCTCCTTTTTTTTATGGTTTTGATTTATTTTCTACATTGGATTGCATTCAATTCACAGTGTTAGTAATTCTTCTGTAATACATAATAAACTGCATTTGAATGAGTGAGTATCAGGATATTTGTACACGTAAGCTGAAACAGTATTCACTATGGGATATTTCATTTGGTATCTAAACTGATTCCAAACGATTGTTGATTTCCCCTTAATATTTTATATTACCAGGACTAATTGAGTAATAATCAACATTAAATAGAGGAAGAAAAATAGCAATGTTGTAAAACATGGATATTAGCAATATTAATTTTGCTTTAAAATGAGCTATTTCCAAAAATGTACTAGGAGAAAATATTTCTGGAAATTTTCTTTTCCATTTGGTATTTTAACTTTAAATACAAATATCTCCAGGTATCATCAAACAGATACTTTCACTGCATTTTTATTGTGGCATTAAAATATAAGCATGCATTAAATTATCTTACCTTAGTGCTGGAAGAGCAGTGGAAAAGACCCCCTGAGTGCCAATGCAGCTGTACACACTAGTTGAAGCAGAATATACTTTGATTTGCCTTTTTGAGAAAACAAATATTGATAACAGAAAAATTCTTGAGATGTATATCAAATCAAAAATGAGCAAAATGTGAAAAAGTGGGTGTCAAGTCTGTGATAAATGCACTTTTGGCGCACACGGAGGTCAGGAGTACCTCCTTTTGACAAAGTAACTTTAAGTTGCCTGTTAATCTGAGATTAAAATTAGTCTCTCTGGCTACGCAGGTCTGCAATATGCTATGGCAGGAAAATCCAGTCAGCATCAGCCTGACTGCAGGTAATGAAACTGGATTTTGTTGAATCTGAAAAGGTGTCTGAAAAGTGAAGTTACGTCAGCCTTTCAGTTTCCTCATTCAAAATATGTATATATTAAAGAAACTATATGAAAAGGGCAAATCCATTCCTGGACTGTAGTTGTTTCCTTCCCCAAATGCCCAGCAGTTCTTACTTAAAATTAATCTGAGGCTAACAAAAGAACACTTGCCCTTTTTTATTTATTTCTAAAATAGTTCATATTTATATTCTTCCCTGAAAATTCAAGCTGACAACTTTTTTCTCTTCTGAAAGAGTTAATTATTTAAATCATCAAATATTAGCTACTATCAGTAGCTAAAATACTGTGGTTAACCCAAATAAATAACATTACTACTTTCCCAATCTGTACAGGCAAAGCTTACAATGTGTTACTCAGGATGTTTTAATCTTCAGAATGTAATTTTTGTGTTTGTTTAATACTACAAGGAAAAGTAACATGAATTTAGAATAACTACTTTTAAGGCTAAACCTACCCGTTTTCCCTCAGAATTGAAAGTATTGCAAGTGGGGTACTGAACATTTGTAAACTATAAGAAAGCTGCTATTACTATATTGTACTCCACAGTTATGATTTNAAATCAGTGGCAAAATGTTTTGTTTAAGCCATTGTTTTGAATGGGATGTTATTTGGGCTGTGTAAGAGCATCAGAAATATTCCAGTGGTCAGGATAGCAATCTAGCTATCCCTCCCTGCCAGGCAAGGAAAATAAATGACAGGAGTTACATCATAAAAAGAAGTCACAAGCACTTAATCTTTAATAATATTGCTTCTACAGAAGATTTACATAAGTAGTATCAAATTAACATTATGGAATTAAAGACTACAGTGAAAGGCAAAATGGGCACCAGTCTTCAGAATGTCCTCTGCTGAATGGAAAACACTCTTCCATAAATGTACTATTCTTCTACGTAAATATACATATTTATACGGAAATAGCTCATTGTCTATGCTGGGATTTTTATCTTGCAATACTCAGATTTGTAGATCTCACAATATATAGAACCATTTACCTCTAAAGTGAAATGATTGCTTGGGAAATGTTCTTTCTTGTCTTGGGGTTTTATTTTTTCGTACTTAGTACTTTCCCGTTCAAGAAAACTCAAAAAACCTTACCATTATCCATAAGGCAGAACCTATTTTTCCAGTGTACAGCTGGAGAAGCAGTTCGCTACAATATGTAAAGTACGTTGCTCAATACCAGAAATGACTCTACTATTAGAAACCAGAAGAGCTGAAAATTCATACTGAGTCTTTGATCCTGCATGTGCAGGAGTGACAAATTCTGGTTTATAATCATACTGCTCTGTCCAATGGTCTTACTTGGTGAAAGGCACACATATGATGTTGTAAGTTGATCTTTCCATCTTTACTCAGTTAAAATCTATTGAAAATTGAGGGGAAAAAAATACTGTATTTGATTTTCACAGTTAAGCTGTGAAAAAGACTTAAAAAGCTGGTTCCAAAGGGAACTGAATACAATGTTATTTTGACATTTTTTTTTCTATGTGTGCATTAATGACTACCTAACTACACATATGGAAAGTCTTCTGAGTAATTTCTCTCTAAGTTTGATGATAAACACTTAAAGATAAGGATGCTGGTTTACCAAAATATTCAAATAGATAAATCAGTGAAGCATCTAACACGCCTAAAGCAAAGCCTGAATTTAGACAGAAAGTGTCATGAAATTCTCCTTTTTAAATTTTAAGATTAACCTAGCCACCAAATAAGTAGTAACAACCAATAGGACACCTGTCTGCCCTTGATAAGCTTAGCATAATATTTCTGTTTCTGCATGAAAGTAAGGGTTTATTTGCATGTGGTAAGTGTATTCACTTGTCCATCCTGAATAAATTTAGTGTAATATTTCTGATGCTAAATGAAAGTAAGGTGGGGGTTTTTTTTCACATGGTAAGTGTGTTCAATGAAGCTGAATCTTGTTTTACAGTAACGGTTCATTAGTACATATCTGTTACTAAAGGGTTAGTTCTGAAAGCTCTCGGACAACAACAGAGCAAACAATTTCAGTTTATCCATAAATAAAAGCTCTTTCTTGTAAAAGGTTCAGCACCTTTTGCGTTTTCTGCACATGAACCCTTATCAGGGAATGGAATCAATAGATCCTCCTGTGTCATTCATTCTTCTGCCACCAGTCCTGCCATCTTCAACAAGAAGTGCCACTTTAGTTTAATCTTAGTTCCAAAAATCCATGCTGTTGCTGCTACAAGAAACATTGTCTATTTATCTCCCCTGTCTTTTTTCCAGTTCTTTCCTGCCTACAAAACTATTTCTACCACAACATCTGCTGGCCATACGTTAGCCAAAGAGCTAGTAAAGATTTTCTTACAGTGACAACTATGCATGTGGGATTTCTTTCTTTTACCAAAGTTTCCATAGGGTTTTGAACAATTTTAAAAAGGCATTGTTTTGGGAATAAGATTTTCAACATAAGTGTGACGACAATATGACCGTTTACTAAAGCAGAGCACAACACCTGTGACTACAGGGCAGCACAGAGGCTGAATTCTACCTTCTTTATATACAGATGCTCTTAAGGCAATAGTCTCCTGTAAATACAGAAAAATAAATGCAACAAATTTATCTGAAAGCCTCCTGTCCTTTCTATTTCTCTTCTGTGTTAGGCCAGGAGCATGAAGGAAACCCACAAAACCTCTTAGGGAACTCTCTGAAAGACTTCGTAGTGTTAATTTCAGTTTAAAGATTCTAAAGTATTAATTTTCCATGCAAGTTCAAACATTTTCAAAATTGTAGACAACCTATCTCTAAAATGAAATCTGTTTTGGTTTAAACAAATTGAATTTTTAGTTTGAATTTTTGCTTTCTATGAGTGCATTAAATAAGAAAAATGTCTGATTTTGTCCCTTACTTTCAGATAATCAAGCAAATTTTACAATAAGGTCAATGTGTCAGATAAAAGCAGCAGGTTTATTACACAGTCCCTTTTTTTTCTGCAGAAGATGCAATTTTCTAAGAAAATCATTCTGGTCATCTTTCTATAGCTGGAAAGAAAAGCTATAAATGCTTTTCTCTCCAACTGTAGTTGAGAACAACATAAATTAAAAGTGCTACTGCATTTATGGAGTGAAAAAAAAAAATCATGGTTTAGACTAGCTGATCATCAAGAAGCAGGCTTTCAAAGAACATTTTGTTCCACGTGAGAATAAAAAAGTTCTTTCCATATGGATTAGAACCTCATGTTGTAGGAAAAAGCTGTTTTAACTGTTACCATTTGGTCTTCAAATGTGTCCAACTTTCCATTGACTTAAAAAGACCAAAGAATACAAGCAAAGGAAGAGAAGGAAAAAGCAAGTCTTATGATAAAAGATGAAGGCTCTGGAAGTAGGAAGGTCCCCATTCTTAAAGTGCATATTCATTAGTAGACATAGTGAAAATACTCCCTGAGAAATGTCTCTTTATATGCACAGCAGAGCTCTCTTTCCCTCTTTTATGTAACTAATGTGACATTTTTCACTTTTGATATTGGAAGATGGACATTAATCTTCCAGCCATGCTGAAATCCATCTTATCTATAGCTGCATTCTTCACCTTGCACCTTGTGTCTTTGTATAGTGCTGTCATCACTGGATGGCCTTGTGGACTGTTAATTTAAATTGAGGCAAGATTTTGAACTAAATGAACCTTATTGTTTTTTCACAATAACAATTACAATATAAACAGAGACATTACCTTGGAGTTTAAAAAAAAAAAAGAAAAAAATAATCATGACTGGCCTGATATGATTTTACGTGAGGAAAAAAAAATTCAGGAAATTAATACACAGTATCTGACAACTGCTGAATTTCATATCAGACTGACATCTCAGTAGGATATCATAAGACCTCAAGAAACTGGATCAGTTAAGACGCAATCAAAGCCTCTGACTCCAGAAAGCAGAAGTAACATCACACTGTTTTGTAAAAAATCAACTAAACTTACAATTTGTGACATTTCATGGTAGTCTAA
Organism: Donacobius atricapilla; assembly: GCA_013397315.1. Lineage (NCBI taxonomy): Eukaryota > Metazoa > Chordata > Aves > Passeriformes > Mimidae > Donacobius > Donacobius atricapilla. The sequence continues at coordinate 230,039 of WBMY01001925.1, forward strand.
CAATCCAAACATGTTAGAAAATCTTTTGCAACAAAACCCAAAACTGGAAACATTGGAGATAGGTCAAGTTTTTTTTCTGTGCTTATTTTCAAGCATTAACTGAAAGAGTTCACCAGCTGTGAGCTTCTAATCTCATATTGCTCTAAGGGTAAATATTCAAGTAGATGGGTTTTCACAGGTTATTTTTCAGCCTTCCTATATTTTTGCCTGTTACTGTATATGCTATCTATAGCTTAAGTACAAACGTGACAGGCAATTCATAAATACAGTTGACAGAAAAGTTAGACTATAAAAAACCCAATTAATGATAAGAGAGAGAGAACTGTGAAGATCCAGTGGCGAAGTACAGATTCAGTGACATTGATTTAGTAAATGCTAATATTCCCATATGTAATTAAGTAGTCAGCCAAAGAACATTAGGACTTTAAACTATGAAGAGCATAATTTGTAACATGAGGTACTGTATTTAAACATTAAAGTGCATGTTTTTTCTCACTATATAATAAAGTAAGTGATGTTATGTCATAGTTACTCAGACTTTGAACTGTATCCTTCTGTCAGAAAAACACTGCAGCTCTTTCACCTGGCATATCAAAAATATCTAGGGAAAGCATGCAGACTAACATAAAGGTCTGCCGCTGAGTTGGAACTGGAGGCAGTGGTTTTCCCCCGAATAGCCCATCAAGCTCACCTGCAGCAGCTGAACTAGAGCAGCTCCAGCCTTGTGCTAGCAGGGTATCTGCAGAAAACCTCGCTATGTCAGCAGAGGTACAGACTCACTGTTTTGCTGAACCTTACAATTAGATAATTAAAAATGAAGGCTATGAATGTATGTTATGAAAGTTAATTTGGCTTTTCAAGTAAGGGTAGTGTTGATAAACTGATACTTTGAAGCATGATAGTAAGTTTTCACTGGTGCAGTTTGTGAAAGTAGCAAAGGCAGCAAAATGAGGCTTAATTACAAAGTCCATTGTAACACATAAAAAGCAAGTGTTTTTTTCTGTGCAGATTATGAAAGACTGGTTTTCTGAATCAGAAATGATCCTGTACATCTGAAAATTCAGACTTCTTTTAAGTCAATTTTCCCATACTTTCACTGGCCATAATGCCACAAGCTGATGAAATAATGCCATACTTTATTTTGTCCTCCTGTGTGTTTCAGTTTAAACACTTAAAGAAACATCAGTAAGGTAGTAGGGTGGTATGAAAAGTATTAAAAAATGAACGCTTGTGTGCAAGTGCACCCCATTCATACAGAAGGATTGTTGCTGCAGGAGATTCTGTGACCAGATCCACATAGAGAACACAGAAGAAAAGATAAAAAACATTTGGGGAATCCTTTCTCCAGTGTGATCATAAAGACTTGCATGAGTGTGGTTTGTTTTTTTTTTTTTTAATCTTTTAGTTCCTGAGCAGGACAAACTTATAAAAGTCTGTAATTTTTATTTTGGCAAAACTGAGGATCTTTAGGACTGACAGACCAAACAGCGACAGAGGTTGTTGCTCCTTTGCAGTCACCCAGGCTGGAGATAAACAGCTCTGTAGAGAAGCTCCTGTGGTTGAACTGGGCAGTCACCTGGTGATGTTCAGCAGCGGCCCCGGCTGCAGCAAAGGCAGCAAAGCCCCCCTGTGCCCTGGTGTGTATGAACAGGAGCATGGCCAGCCGGCAGAGGGAGGTGATAATCCCCCTCTGCTCAGCACTCACCGGACAACAGCAATGCAGTTTGTCCGGTTTGGGCATCCCCAGCAGGCGAAACATCGATAAACTGGAGCAGATGCAGATGAGGGCACCGAGGTGTCCAAAGCTGTGGTGCTGCCTGCTCTGCAGGCTGAGGGACCAGGGCCAGTTCAGCCTCAGGAAGGCGAAGTTCAAGGGACAGCAAAGTGTAGCCCTCAACACCTACAGGAAAGCCATCAAAAAGGTGGGGTTGCACTCTTCACAGCAATAGATGCTGGGAGGAGAGACAACAGGTATGAGTTTAGAAAGTATCTTAGATTAGGTATAAAAGGGAAAAAGTCATTCTGATGGTAATTTTGCATTAGAGTATTTCCCAGAGAGACTGTGGGAAAGATTGGGGATTTCCACATCTGTACAGGACAGAACAACCTTCTCTGGTGTCATGGCTGACCCAGCTGTGATGAGCAGTCTGGACCAGAAACATACTCGGGTTCCTTCTGGCTGGAATTATCCTTTGATACTATGGTAATTTCTAAAGAATGTCTGCAAATTCTCCCTACACAATTGGTCTGCTATTCCTACAGCTGTGAAGTTTTCCTATTATCTAATGTGACTCTCTTCTATAATGCAAGCACATAAGCTCAACCTTTTTTCCCACTTCACTCTCCATCTTCACAACAACTTGGTATGTTTTGCAGACTGTTACCATGCTATTTCAGGACCCCTTAGAATTTTTCTGTATGCTTAATAGTTCAGGCCATTAAGTGCCCCATTTCAGTTTGTTCTATCTTTTGGGCTATCACGTGTCAGTTTTCTTGGAGGTTTCTGAGTATGTTTGGAGAATGCGGTGTAATAGAGCAGGATTACACTCAACTAGCTTTTAAAATTTTATTTCTCTACTCCATATTTCACTGATTTTCTCACCAGAAGTTTTCATAGTGCATTTTGTCTCCTAGTCCTGAAGTTCCTAGGCTACATGTAATATGACTGTGCAATACTTAAGCTGCTTCTGAAGTGGAATTCGCAGATTTTGCTCTCTTGCCTTTTTACCTCCAAGATATTATTAAACTATAATTCTTATGGTAACTCATTCTGTGCAGTCATCCACAATTGTAAACTCTATGGCTGTTCCAAATTTGCGTGTCTGCAACTCCTTAAGGTCCAGGTTTATTCTCAGTGGAACAGCATTATGCTAGCTTCTTCTTCCTCCTCATTTTTTTTCCAGCTATGTTTTTTCCTTTCTTTTTTTAACATCATGAGCTGCTCACTCACTTTCTTTGTTCCTCAGGAGGTTCTACCTCTTCTATAAACACATATATGAGCATTTTTTTTTCTGAGGCTGCTTTTTCTTTCTATTCCTTGAATTCTGCTGTCAGAAAACCAGTTTTGCTTCAGTGCCTCAGGATGAACACTCTTATTTATCAATGTCTCCTATATTTAAACAAGCCTCTCAGAGTGACAGTGAATGTAGCACAGGAGAGGTTGAGGGGGTGAAGCTGCCTTCTGCCTGAAGCCAGCCTGGGTAGGCAGAGCTGTAGCAGCTCTGCACTTTGCCTTGGGATCAGCATCCCCAGTTGTACTGGTTATTCTGCCTATGGTAAGGGAGGAAGTACGACTCTTTCATCCAACATATTATGTAAGGACAGATGTTTTCACCTCACTCAGACATTAGAATTAGAACATAATAGGATGCCCTGTACATGAAAGAGAACAACATAAGGATGTGCTTGAACAACAAATTGAAGACGTTAGTGCAGCATGCATTGCCATAGATAAAGCCTAACTGGCATAAAGAGCAACAGCATCAAAATGCAGAAACAGAAAATTTGGCATGAGCTTGAAACTGGAATAAGGGCATGAGGGGTCCACTGAGATCCAAATCACTAAAGCATCAGAATTTTCCTGCTCCTAGACAGGTAAAAGGTAACTTAAAATCACCCCCTGCAATGCAGTCACTCCTTCCACTGCAGTGAAGAAATAGCTTGGAGGCTTTCTTTGAAAAGGAAAGAAATTCTTTGGGTTGTTCTGGATTTACTGCTGCCCAGGCAAAATTACAACAGATGAATTTAATCACTTGGTGCCATTTAGGCACTTGGGCAAAGTTCCCTATAAAACCTGCCCATTTTCTTCAGAACAAGTACAGGCGCAGCAAATTTTGCAGTTTTTTCTACATATACCCCTTATATATATTGTTTTGGTTTGAAAAGTTAAAATATCCTCTGCTTTCTTCACTTTTTAGGGTTCATTTTTAAAGTTTTATTTGCTTAAATCTCACTTAAAGATATTAAAAATTATATATAAAAGATACAAAAAGACTTGTATATGCTGTGTACCTATTGAGCTGCTAGTGATGGGAGGACAAATTAATCTTCACTTTATTTCAGTGGATTCTAAAACATCTACAGCTTGTAAACATGTGAATATTTTACCATTTCTGTTACTTAACAATTATTTTAATATCTGTGGTCCTACTATATATATAGATGGGCTCTGTCAAGGGGAGCTGACTGCAGGAGTCACAGAATTTTGTGACCTTTGACATATTCCCTTGCCAACCTTGACAATAAAAGCCGCTAAAAATGTTATGAATATGACTGCAGAACCTCTCTGGTAAGCATAGCCAGTCTCGTGTCAAATATCATCTGCTGCAAGATAAATATTGGAATAAAAAGGCAGACTGAATGTGAGCAATCTGAGTTTATCAAAATGTACTCTTTGACCTGAAATGCCAGTGGCAAAACACACTGAAGTGGGACACACACTCCTATGGAGTTAAAACTAAAAAACAGTAAGTGCTGTTGCTGAATAATCTACAAATATATCTTAGTCATCACGCAGAACTGTAAAGCAGTCATGGTGGGGATAAATTCCTTAACTACTGAAGAGCTGGAATGTTCAGAGTAATTGACTATCATACAGGGCTCAGTTTCGACTATTATTTTAGATCTGTTTTAGATATAGAAGAATAATTCCCTTTCTACAATTTGTTCAGGCCGAGGCCTTGTTGAAATTCCCAGATGGAACTTTTTACTTCAGTGAACACTAGTCCAGTAGGAAGAATACTGAAACATATGATGTTAATTAAAAATCAGCCATGAAGTGACTAAGATGGTATTTTGCCACCAGTCCAGACTGGATTGCTAACCCTAATTTACTACTAAAATAAATTGTTCTGTAACTCCCTGCAAAACTTCTTAAATTACTACAGCTAGTACCCCATCACTTACATTACATTTATTTCTCTTATTGGGAAGGGTATCACAGTGTGCACTCTGAACATGCACCTGTACTAATGTCTGCCTCCTTGTTTCTGTTGTTTTCTCTCCCCTAGGTTTTCTCCCCTAGCTGAGCAAGTGGCACACCGAGAAACATGCCTGAGCAAAGCAACGATTATAGGGTAGTTGTGTTTGGAGCTGGAGGAGTGGGAAAAAGTTCTTTGGTCTTGAGATTTGTGAAGGGCACTTTCAGGGAGAGCTACATCCCTACCATTGAAGACACCTATCGGCAGGTGATCAGCTGTGATAAGAGCATATGCACTTTGCAGATAACTGACACTACAGGGAGCCATCAATTTCCAGCCATGCAACGTCTCTCTATTTCTAAAGGACATGCTTTTATTTTGGTTTACTCTATCACCAGCCGACAGTCCTTGGAGGAACTCAAGCCAATCTACGAACAAATATGTCAGATTAAAGGAGACATAGAAAACATTCCAATAATGCTGGTGGGGAACAAAAATGACGAGAACCAAAATCGAGAGGTAGAAAGCAGTGAAGGAGAAGCCATGGCTAAGAAGTGGAAATGTGCCTTCATGGAGACCTCTGCCAAGACAAACCACAATGTGAAAGAGTTATTCCAAGAATTGCTAAACCTGGAGAAACGCAGGACTGTGAGTTTGCAAATTGATGGGAAAAAAAGCAAGCAACAAAAAAGGAAGGAGAAGCTGAAGGGAAAATGTGTGGTGATGTGAAATTGCGCTGTCAGAAATCAGCTGTGAAGTCTCATCTGACAATATGCATGTAAAACCCATAGACAGCAAACAACCATGCAAGATCCTATTTATTAGTATCCGTTTTAAAAGAAATACTTGGAAATCGAAAAAATGAGGTACTGTGATTTCTGTGAAGAAACTGAAAAATAAAAATGTGTGTACTCTCACAACCAATTAAAGTAAATCAGGAAGAAAACAAAAGATGCCCCAGAATACCTTATTTTGTAATTAAAAAAAAAAATGTCATCATTCGTATAATATGAAGGATTTGGAAAATCTACTTAATATTATCTGCATTTACATATAATTGCAAGAGAAAACAATGTATAATGTCAGCAGAAAAACAAAGAAATAGTTGCAAAGAAACCTAGAACATACAAATGCATGCTGGATGGTGTTAATCATTTCCTTCAAGAACGCTGTGGATGAACAATTCTATGCCATTTTCATTACTGGACAGTCTTGGATCACCTGAATAAATGAACTATTGCACAATAAAAGGAAATGTGGGGATAGCAGGGAAAAGGAACAGATATTGTCTATATCCTCCTAACATGATATTTCTTTCTAGTGTGATGCAGTTTTTAATGCAAACGCTGCATTAAAATTGAAGGTTGTGGAAAAGCCAATCCCTGTAAGAGAGCTGGAGATCGTGTTTTCTGGGCTCATTGCCTCAAGAATGACCTGAGTTTCTGGCCTAAGTACTTTTCAGAAGAACAGACTTTTGTTTGCAGAGAATGCCAGATGGAATGGCGTACCTACAAAACCAGAAAGGTTCCCCAGGGAGAACTGACTGGGTAGTCCCCTACAAAAGCCTCTGTGGGAGGTACTCAGTTGTAATGCTGCTGCTGCGTCAATGAACACGTGGTGTGGTTAGTGAATGAACGGAATGTCTTTTGAGCGGATGGTACCCTCCGAGAGGGGTTGGCATAATATACAAATTATCAGATTAGTCACATGATGCTTCTTTACATTACTATATTTCAGTTAGAAGGGTTTATGTTCATGCCATATGAGATCAATTGCCTTTTATTGTCTGAAGTATTTCATATTTGCCATTTAAATTCATGCTTTGAACTGCTGTGACTATTTATAGAACCAATATCTGAAGTTAGTGCCCACAAGTGTCTCTAAAAGGTTTTTTTTGGATAAACACTACAGAATCTGGCATATTAAGAGTTGCAGTCAGGACTGTGTTACAATGCAATACAAAGTTCAGAATAGAAAACACATTATTTAAAACATCCTGTCAGGGGAAACTGCTCTTCTCAAAACCTTTGAAAAGGGAAAAAGAGTAAAAATTGTGACCTTTCCTGGATGTCTCTCCAAAGCTTTTTGAAAAAACAGTATGAATGACTGAAGTATGTATCCTAGTGCTGACAAAGGCCATCTAAGATAAAATAAGCACATACAATTTTTAAAGGACACACTAAAATTGTGTAAGTCACAATTTGTACCTTAGGAACTGCTTTGAACTAATAAAAAGAGCCTACCTGACTTTTTGTAAATGTTTATGTCAAGAAACATGGGAAAATGAAGTCGAGTGCTAATGTTACTAGCCTACATGCTAGTGCATTATAAATATCTTCCAGGGGATGCTGAAATGCAGTGTTTGCATTAAAAATTGCTACCTTGTTCCTTTCAGAGCTATTGCTTGCTTACCTTCCACCTTTCTAACAAATGTGCAGACATTTCAGAGGTAGAGTAATAGTATACACAAGAATTGCTACTAGCACTGTCTAGAAAAGGAGCACAACTTCTGTCATTCAGTCAGAGGAAATTCTGGCACCAGTAAAATGGAATGTGGAACTCCTACTGATTTCAAAGAGAGAATTTTGTTTTGTGTTTATTTTCTTGCATTAAGAAGAGAAAACTGGAAAGAGCATGAAAAAAGCTAATGCTCTTCATTAATCTTAAATTCCAGGCTCTTACACAACACCCATTCTTCATAAATCTCAAAGCATTTGCAAAACTGGCATACATTTCTTAACTTCTCAGGTGGTGAAAGTGAGGCACAGAGAGAGGAAATAACTGCACATAGGTTGTCCAGCAGGACAGTGACAGACCCAGGAACAAAAGTAGATCTCCTCTGTCATGGTCCAGTGCTCATTCTGTGTTTTGTCAGACTGTCTCTTCACATTCTTAAATAGTTCCTGAACACATAAAGAAGCCTGATTTTACCTATACAGCCAAGTGCATCTTTCTTGACAGTCTGTCAATAGATCAAAAGATATTTCCAGATCAGGGATGCAAAACACTTAAAAGCACTATGTTTAGTAAGACTTTTATAAATGTTTATACATTTACTCTGTTTGTAAAAGAATTTGCTGAAGATACTTAACATCACAGCAATGAATTCCATGGATGAATTTAGAATGAAATCAGAAAAATAATCAACCTCAAGGCATAATGGGTCACATACAGAGGTCAAACGTAGAGAGGTTGCCCTCAGATGCTAGCACACTGGTGCCAAAGGTCATCATATGTGGCACATGCCTTAGCAGCCAGCATAGAATTATGACTGAATCTCAAAGAGAAAAGTAAAAGCTATATATGGAACCTTCTAACATTACTGCGTGAACTGGAGGAATTATTTACATAGTAAAATATCTTGCAGAAGTACAAAATAGGGGATCTGAATTACTTAAAATGTACTGACTGCAAAGATATTACAGGCTGAAATTTAGCCCTGGACTTCTTTTTTTTTTTTTTTGAATGTGCCTCATAGCAAGAATAGAATAATTGTATAGTAGAGATGGTAATAAAATAAGTAGCTGCCAATGTTAGGCTTGAGGACCATATTCCTTTAGTTCCCAGCTGACTCCTCACCTGCTACGTAATAAGCCATGAAGTATTTCATGGACTTGCATGTATCAAAGCAAGGCCAAAACAGAAGCAATATTACTCAAGGACCACAGACTCAAAAGAGATCATATTTTATACCCTTGCATTGCCATCCTAGTTTCTACTATTAGATTTTGCATATCTTGCATATACATGAGCTGGTTTAAAATGTTTGTTTTGCTATTACATATAGAATTATTTTTTTTAATATGGAAAAAATATAAGGTAGATGGAGAATATATAAAGCTTTATTACATTTTATGTTTTATTTGGGAATGTGGTATTCAATATACAAAATATTTAAAACATGTAAGTTCTACAGTGAATTTTAGCATCCAGAAAATACAGTCTAGCCAAAATGAATCTTTAAAATGCATGACTTTTATATGTAGATATGAAATATTAAGGTATACTGTTGTCATAAAAATGTGTTGTTGTGATTCTTTAGCAAATATTTTGGTTTGAAACTGGATAGGAAGTAAATTGTGTCTACTAGTTTCCATGTTTGTGGTGATGTTCTAAGCATTCAAAATAAAGTTTTAAATCTTAACGCAAGTTTGGAAGAAATCTTGTTGGTGTCTGCATTTTGTTTGTTTCATATTACATAATTTTTTAAAATTGTAAAGGCAGCTCTCTAAGTCAAAATGGACTCAACATGCAGTGTCCCGAAGTCTTCAGCTATACAAATGGGTTCCCAGAGAATTGGAGCAGTATTACCTTACCTAATACCCTTCCTCTATTGTACTCTGGCAAACACACGCCTTTCAAAGCAATCTACCTTCATTAAAAAAAAAAAGGCAAAGCAAAAACCAAAACAAAAACAGAAACAAACAAACCCTATCCAAAACAGCTTATCTGTGGGCACTCCTTTTGACCAGCAAAAAGCAAAATAATTCTGAAAGCTGCTCTAAATTGTATTATTTGCTTTAAAATATGGCAGATAGAGTTGTGTCTTTGTGAAAAATTGATACTTAATGAATGGATCCTGCTATTCCTGCTCATTTCTAAAAAAATCCTAATGTTCTCGCAAAAATTCCTACTATTCCATTCTGTATTACCACCTGTTGCAAAAAATGTCAAAAAATAATACTTTACACTTCTTGCAGTTCAGAACATGCAGATACAGTTGTTCAGTCAAATAATTATTTCCATTTGCAAGCAATAATTCATATTCAACAGAGGAAGGGATCAACAAACCATCTTGAGTACACAGACAATGATACCCATTTGAACCAGCGATGAAGCATTGAGCATTGAATGTAAATTTCATGTCGTTGTGAAGTAATTGCATTTGTCAGCCCACAAAGCTTTTAATTTTCAGTAAAGAGCTATTATTAATTTTTTTTTTTTTAATTTTTTCTTTCAATATGCTGTCAGTTTCTTCTCTTGGTCCTGATTCTGACACAGTCTATGGTAAAGCAGTGGATGTGCCAATTCATTATCCTGGGTTTTACACAGCACAGTCACTAAATACTTTATAGATGTTTATTATATCATATTAGACACCAGAAACATCACAAAATTCAAAATTACAAAAATTAAAATACAAAATATTTGAATTTTTACCTCATACCCTCATTCAAATTTGTGAATACTTGTCACATTTATTTCACAGGCATTTTAACTCATATGTTTCACCCACCTTCAAAGCTCATTTTCTAATTAGTTCACGAATTTATTACATGTGGTCAAATGTGTCTAAAGTTTAACTGCCCTAAAACTGCAAAGAGAGGGAGAGCAGAGCTTTGAAAATACATATTGGATGTTCCTTGTGAAGGATGCAGGCTCTTCTGTAAATTAACCAGACATAAATGCAGTTTAAAGGAAGCATTATAATTCTTTTGTTTCATATCATTTTTCTTAGCTGAGTATGCTATTTTATAATGAGTCATAGGAGTCCTACTGAAATCATAATGAAACTGAAGTTTGAAGGAGGAGCTGTTATTCAGTCTGATATATTTATTTCACACTCAGATGCTAACAAGTGGCCCACCATGGATCCTACAAGAGCATCTCTAGTCTCAAGTTCTCAGATCATAGTGCAGCTGGCAAGGGGAAGGGGCGAGGCAGGGGCACAGCACCACAGTCCACCCCAAAACTAAAATCAGCTTCTCAGCCTCTACACCTGGTGCTCTAAAAGATGCAGATAAGAGTGTCTGTCGCATGGAAATTACCACTGTATTTGTACTAATTTCAGTAGAGAAAGCAGCAAATAAAGAAGCAGAATTGGTGCTCTTCCATAAGACATGTATGGCAAATTTTTTTTTTTTTTTGATATATAAGAGAAGAAAGATTGTTCTACGTTATCTTTCAAAGAGAGATGGGGTGACCATTGAGGGGTCATTCACCCCAATGTATATCTGCTTTGCTGCAACTTCTGTTCAATGTTGTTTTAAAGATACTTTGCCTTTGGAATTTCCATTCTTTCTCTACTGGCTCAGATCTTGCTTCTGGCCAAGACAGTCCTAAAAACTGGTTATTGTCCTATTTATTAATTTATAATTACAATTAAATAATACTGTCTGCCTAGGCATGTGATTTTAATTCCAGATTTTTCCTGTAGGCCTGATGTCTCTGGTGCAGTGGGGTCATTGTAACAAAGTAGGAGAGAGAAGGAGAATTATAATTTGGGAGGGAAGGTGTCGGGATTNACTCTATTTCAAATCTTTGTTGTTTGTTAATTCATCTATAAGTGTTGGAAGTTTTTCCCATGGACTAAGGTCAAAGACAGTGCTTTCCTGGGGTCTCTGCCAGGGTCTCAGACCCCCAGGGCAGTCCGAGGTGTTTTCCACCTACCCTGGACTCCATCAGGAAGGTAAGCTCAAAGAAAATGGGAATATCAGAAAATTTTAAATTTTACAGAACTTACTGTTTCTCAGAAAATTCTGAGATCAGCGAGGACTCCTAAAAATATTTTCAAAAGAAAAGGTATATTGAGTGGTCATGCTGAGCTGCACTAATGAACATGGCTCTTTGGAAGAACACAACAGTAGATCCCACAGGGAGAGCAATTGCTTCTCCCTCAGTAATCTCATCAAATCTTTAACTCTTTATAAAAGCAACTTTACCCTTAATGGCTGACTTATACACCTGTGTAAAACACGCTCTATAGCCACATGGTTTTAGCTCTTTTTCTTCCTCTTGCAGCAGTTTTGGCTGAGGTAGAATTATTTTCTTTACAGTGGCTGGTATGAGTCTGTGTTTTGGATTTATGCTAAACACAGGGCTGATAATATAGAGATGTTTTCATTATTGCTGAGCAGGGCTTAAACATGACCAAGGCCTTTCCTGCTTTTCATACTGCATGCTGGTGAGTAGGGTAGGGATGCACAAGAAGCTGGGAGCAGACGTTTGTTCCCAACAGACCTTACCAGACCACATGGCATCATGCTCAGTATACAGGGCTGGGTGACAAAGGAGGGGACTGGGGACATTTGGGGCCATCATGTTTCTCTTCCCAAGTCACTATTATGAGATGGTGCCCTGCTCTCCTGGAGATGGCTGAACAACTGCTTGCCCACAGAAGGCACTGAATTAATTCCTTGAGAGGCTTTGCCTGCACACACAGCTTTCTCTTTACCTACAAACCTATGAATGTTTATCACATCCCATTATTTTTTTCATTTGTACTTTTACAGTTCTCTGCCCAATCTCACTGGTTGCCGGAGTGAGATGGCGGCTGCTGTGGTGCTTACTTGCCTGCTGGGGGTAAGCCATAATATCTATTTAGTCCAGGCAGTCTTCTTTCACACTGCATGAAGAGGGACAGATGTTCTCCACAATGAGAGGAGATGACCTCTACAGCCATGAACACTACACCCTTTTCTTCTACAAACCTCACACTGAATCAAAGCTTGCCTTTTACAATGAAATTAAAAGCCAACTGGAACAACAAAGTCTAACACAGCAGCAAGGGAAAGCAAGAGAGTTTTCTAGAAACATGTCTGTAGTAAATGTCCGAATAATAGCACCTTTGTATGTAACTCTAGGAAGTGTATGTTCACATGCCAACAAATGGTAAAAGACTTTGTGAGAAGAAAGAGGCAGAATTACAGACAATAGCTTTTCTGGGGATGCTAAATGCAGAGATAAGGTGAATGTGTTTAGTTTCAATGGTAATATTTCAGATGGTTGAAAAAAAGGAGGAAAAAACAGTAACCTATCCTTGGAATTAATAATAATAAAATCCATTAGGTCACAGATTAATCACTCAGGGCAAGTAGCAGTTGATATAAACCTTAGAAAAGGATTGGCGTAAAAGAAACAGTCTTAAATTCTGTCCTTCCTTTTTAGTGCCATAACCATAGTTGCCCATGCTTGCTCTCCTGTTACTTTTAAAACTCAAATTTGAATCTAAGACTGCTTAATTCTGAAAGTTTGATATACACCTAATTGTTTCATCATCTTTGGTTTGCCTAGTGAAAAAATCTGAATATAGTTTTGCAAAAACACCAAGTGACCCCATTCTGGTAGAGAACAATTTAGATTTGTTTACTACTGACTAGAAAACAGTTACTTTTGAAAGTAATCAGAATGGTCAGTAGGCAGTCACTCTGTTAAATCCTTCCTATGAAAGAAAAAAATCCCATCAGTTATGTAACTGCATATAAAGTGTGCCCAGATTGTAGATCTGGAAAATACCATGAAAGCCAGATGGATGCAAATTCAGAATTTTATTGTGGTGGGATGGGGAGGCTGGCAGGCTGGAGGGAGGGTGGGGCTTGGACAGGGGAAGTGCATCTGTCTGTCTCTTTTCTCTGCCTCTCCATGCCCCGGGAAATGCAGTGAGACAGACTGCCTTTGCCACAGCCCAAACAACCACTTTTCTGCTAGAAAAGATTTATAGAGCAGAGAGAAGAATCAAAAGAGCACCATTTGTGGTGAGGGGATTCAAAATTATGTGAGTCGAAAGTAATAAACTTCAGCATTGTGGTATGGCCTCCATTGGCTGTGTATTAAGACAGTTCTGCATCTCTCTGAAGTTACCATGTCTAAATATTGTTGAGGACATTCAGGTTCACAGAACCACTTTTAACTATTTTTGGAAGCCAGATTATTTAATTTCAAAGAATCATTTGCAGTCTGTCCTGGTTTAGGGCAAATTTGGGAGGAAACCTCCGAATGGGACTCCTCTGGAAAAGCAAACCCAAACGCCCCCTCCCCCACAACTGGTCCAGAAAAAATCTTCCTTGGAGAAAAGTGGAAAAAGGTATTTATTTAACAAACAAAGT